>JAQZBX010052354.1:7500-19253 GCA_029593785.1 Cabassous unicinctus
GTCTGCTCCCTCTCTCTTAACAGCAAGAGAAATTCCTCTCCTTGTTTCATGCATAGCATTAAACGCCATATTAGCCTTGTGAAGGATTTCTTCCAAACAAGGGCTCTCTTAAGAGAATTCTGTGAAGAACCATTTCTTTAGCTCCGTCATTGAGCAAGCTCTGCCTTGCTGCTTGGTTGAATTTTCATTAGAAAATGTGTCCTGCTGACTGAATGTTTCTGGAGGAAATGGTGTGAGCAGCAGGAAGGAGAGAGAGATCCACAGATTTCCCAGTTAGCAGCTACCCTGCAATGGAGGTGGCCCCGGTGGGAAATGTTATAGCCAGCAACAGCTAAAGAAGACACATTATATAAGATTGAACCCAGGTTGCGGCCTGTCTCGGGGCACAAGGCTGTCCAGGTCCAGATCAGGCTGGACCGCCCTGGCAATGCCACCACCCAGCAGCAGCTGTTGGCACGGATGTCCCTGCCACCCCTTGCCTGGCTCCTTTGCTCGCACAGCAGCCGGTTCTTTCCTGGTGACCCTGGAGAGCAGTCCCAGGAAGAAGGGTGGTCTCCGTAATGAGGATAACAAAGCGTCCTCATGGGTGGCATTTGGGAGGAGGGAGCACTGGCCACAAGGACAGGGTGCTATTAGAGACTCCAGGTGCTATATACTCCTGTGGCCGCCTCTGTGAGACACAGCTGGCCTGCGGCTGTGGAGCGGTGGGGCGGGGCGGCGTCTGCCCCAGTGCCTGGTGCGCCGGGGTGGGGGCCCAGTGCACACTTGCTGGATGGATGGATACACGGATGGTGGGAAGGTGAGTGAGATACAGAGGGAGCCAGTAAATGAATGAAGACTGTACTTTGTGCCTTGCTACCGTTTTTGATTGCACATATTTTTGTGATAAAGTTTTCCAAAACTTGAGTTGTGTTTTTCTTAAGAAAATAAGCTATAGAATTCACTATATTAAAATTCTATTCCAGAGGATGATGACCCAGTTAATTTTTAATCTTAATATCAACAGAATACATTAAGCTTCTCGATGTATAACGAGCCTTTGAGAGAAGCTGAACCAGCTTATGGGAAATCTTTTGCAACTGATACACTTTTACAATGTCATTAATTTTTACACTGCACATCATTCATTGATTTTATAAAATATGTCCAACAGTTGCTCTTCAGAGTCCTTATCTTGAGGCTTATGGGATTATCAGAACAATGTCTCAAGAGTGATTTATAATAACTAAAAGACAAAGAGCCTTAAAAGTTCATACAGAAAAATAAGTATCAACTCTGTTAGCACTTGGAAATTATCTTCTTTCAAAAAAGTAATGGCTCACTGAACAGGGTCTGCTCTACCAGAAAGCTGGAGAAGTATCTTTATTCTGAAATAATTGTTCTCCTTGCCTTTCGATCATGCTGGGAAGTATTATACTACTTAGAACTGTCACCCACCGTCCTTAGAGGAGAAACTCAAGTTTCTGGCCTTACTCTTCCCTGAGTGAAGAAGGGCTTGTAAATTTGAATCCTGATCCTGGCAGGATGACCTGCCATCTTCTGCCTCCTCAATCCAACCAGGACCCCAGGACCCTGGGAAGGAGAGCCTGTGAATTGATTGTGTCCTTAAAAGTTGACATAAATGTCACGGTTTTGACTTGAGACCCTCACCCCCAGAAGAGGCCCCCGAGTCACTCTCCCCTGGATTTCCTGGCTTGGCCTCCCCAACCTGGATGCCCATCCCAACAAGCCAGCAATGGCCAAGCAGGTGGTTCAGAGCAAAGAAGAACCACTTGAAATTTGGAATCCTGACACCACCACTTACTAACTGTGTGGCTCCAGGCAAGTTACTCACCCTCTCTGGGGCTCGGTTTCCTTGTCCTAAAACGGAGAGGATAATACATTGGGATAGAACATTGGGGCTTAACTGAGAACAGTCACTCAAGGGTTTAGCACGTGATTTGTGCTCAGTACACCAGTGGCTGTTATTACTATGATCTTGGAATGAGTTTGGGGAACTCGACTCACAGCCCTCAGCACACACCCACCGCAGCCCACCCTGGAGACTGACGTCCCTACAGGACAGCTTTCAGCCTTGACTGTACATCTGACTTTCTTCTCTTCTCCCTTTTCCAGAGTCCCTCAGGCAGGAACTCGCCGATCAGCGGGCTGCCTGCTCCGGACACCTGAAAGACTTAGAGGCCCTGCAGGCTGAGCTGAGGGCTCTGGGAGGCTTGGGCAGACAGCAGTCCATCCCCCAGTCCCCAGGGGACAGCAAGGACCACGCTGTCCCTGCAGAGGTCAGTGCCCCCACCCCACCCCTGCTGCACCCCTCCTGGAGCAGCATTAGGGCTGCAGCAAGAAGCCCATAAAGGAGAGGCTCCGGGTACCCTAGCATTGCCCTGTCTGCAAGCGGGAGGACCCTTCTCCTTCCACAAGTCTGGGGAACACTTGGGGGGCCTGCAGGATCACATCTTTGAAAAGCCCATAGCAGGTTTTTTTGTTTTTTTGTTTTGGAAAGAACAATGGATAGATTTATAGATATATAATACAATGATAGCATAATGCTCATTTATAATATAAGCTAAAATGGATATATAAATTTTCATAGTATGATTTTTTTTCACCAGTACTATATATTTAAATTTGTTACTGAAATGAGAGAATTTACAATTCATAAAAAATAACAATTTAACATCAAATTCACTGCATATTTATAAAATAATTTCTGTGATTTTCAAATGAAGTGCAGCAAATTCCTTATGATGCCACTTCAAATGATCAAGAGTAATAATTCTCTGTAATACAACATAAAGAATGAAGCCAAAATTAACTTCAAAAAATGTAGCATTTTAATTTATTTTCTTAATGTTTTCTTAAACAAGGGAAAATAAAGTTTTGAAGTAAAATGTATTTTAAAGGAAAATAAATGTATTAAGAAAAAATGATTGCCTTAATACCACCACAAATCATACAAAGCATTAAAGTACTTTTCTTTGAAAAACATATACTCATTTGCCAAATTTGCCATTCAATAATGTCATTTGAAAGTGCTGGGCAATTCAATTATACAATAAATATGTGAGATAGGTACATAAGGAAATTGAGAAAGTAATGCTATTTTCTAAACTTCCAAATGAAAAGAAAACATTCTAAAACATTAGCTTGAAAGGAGAAAGATGGTCATAGTAATGAATAACTTGAGCAGAGAAAGCTCTCAAAGAATAATTATGCATGCATTAATTGATACAACCCACATAGAATATAGTGTACCATTGTATCAGTTGGGTTAAGTTTTGTAATACCTGACTGAATCTCCAAAATTCAGTGCAGATCTACTTATTCATGATGCTTGTCTATTTTCTGTTAACTACAGAGCTTCATATTGGAAGCCAAGCTTATGGAGAACCATACACACAAGTGTCAAAGAGAAAACAGATTTTGGCAAAGATTATTCCAGCTTTTTTATTTAAATTTTCCTTCCTTTTTCATGTGTATTGAATAAGCTTGCTCCATGGTCAAACTTTTTATCAATGGGTCACTGGTATATTTTCTTCTTACTGGATGAGCACTATAATGTTAATCATAATTCAATCTTCTTCAATCACTATCTATTAAAATTAAAGCTTTGGATAGTCAACACTCAATAGGCATGCATTATGAGGATGAGACAATTTTTCTGTTGTTGACTTCTGAGAGAAGGGGTCATAAAATAATGCAGAATTTAAAGTCAGAAAAGTGATTAAATTTAAGGAAAGGCAATTATTGTTATTGCTAAATACTCCATTTAGTTGCTAAAATTATGCCTTATTCCATCTGTCCTCATGTCCAATAGTTACAATTTAGTTTAATTTCTCCATATGGGAGAATAACTGCATTGCTCCTATGCTTCTGGAACAAGGTTGTGCCTCTTTAACTGCTCAATATTTGAGAAGGAGTTCCTATTATGCTTTTAACCATACTAAAGACATGGTGCAGAATCATAAAACAAAAAGTGACTATAAAAACAAAAGCTGACCCCATGAGCTGAGTTTTATCAATCCACTTACACATAATGGTGTTTGCTGTTTCATGCACTGACAAACTTAAACTCTAAATTTTCTTGTTTTAGCTGGATGTGAGGGGGTGATGTTTCTAACCTTGGACAACAAATAAAAGAAAGCAATTAAATCCCATAGCAGGTTTTAAATGCTGCACACTATTTCTATAATTTGGATACAGCAGCATCTCGGCGGGGGGGTGGGGGAGTGGGGAGTGGGGAGGTTGGGCCAGACACATCCTAGAGACAGCTGGTCTTGGTCACTCTTTCCATCTGCAGGGGGATTTCTCAGAATATCCCCCCTTCCTTTCCAGACATGAGTGGGAACAGCTTGCTTGTCACCCAGGGTCAAGGCTAACTCTCCTTGAGCTTCCTGGTCAGACTTTGTCATTCTACCCCTTCCTTGCACATCTGTAGTTTCTACTCTAGCTGGGAACCACAGTCACCTCCTAAATGCCCAAGCCTCTTTCCCTCCCGTCCATCAGCGTCTCCCCATTGCCATCAGAATAGGCTCCAATGCCTCAGCCTGGCTCATTGGCCGCTACCAGTATCTTGGCCATATTCCCCCTCTGCTCAGAAGCAGGTCCTCTGCATCCTCCTTAGGTGCCTCAGGCCCTCCTGGAATGCTTCTCCCCACTCCCTGCCCAGCTTACCCCTCCGTGCTGGGGGCTCCCCTCTCCACCCTGAGCTCCTGGGGCACTGCCTGTCGACACAGCACATCTGGCAGCTAGGATCTTCTGCCTGCTCCTGTGAGGGGCCCATCTCTACATGGACCTTCTTGTTTCCTCGACTGGATTGTGAGGGACTTTTAGGGCAAGGCTACGTCTACTCCATCTCATCCCCACTCCCAGCACTCGGCACCAAGTTCTGCATGCAGTAGGGTCCCGGACAGTGTTTGTGGATGGCCATGGTTAGTTAGTGGCCCAGCTCTGTGGAAGGTCGCAGGGACATGGGGATCATTCACTCCAGATTTTGCTGGTGCTGAGGACCTGAAGACAATTTCTATATTTAATGAAAAATATTAAGAAATGATGACTCACTGGGATCATAGCCCCGTCCCTTAAGTATATCAAAGGGGAGACAATGTGTTCCATGAAGTGGATCAAAGGGAACCTCAGGTTGCTGTGTGAGAACCCATGCAGATGGGGGGCTGGGGGGTCTCGGCAGGGAGGAACAGCCCCAGGGAGCAGGAGTGAGGCAGCGAAAGGGGGAACCCAAATTCAAGGAGGCATTGGCACATTGGCTGCAGGTAAGGGATGCCCCATCCCGCTGGGCTCTTCAGAGGAGCCCTATGAAACCCTTTTCATTTCTGTCCTCAGATGGTCGAGGAGGTTCCCACAGGGCATCAACCTCCCCGCTCGTGCGCGTCCAGGCTGTGTGTGTGTGCCAGGTGGGCTTCCATGGGCTCCCCACACCACACAAACCCCAGCGCAGGAGAGGCGTGGGGCGTAGGCCACGGCTGATCCCTGCACAAACCGCTCCTCCCTGTGGGGCATGCACAGACGCACCGGCCAATGCGCTTGAAAACCGCAACGTTCACTGGTCAGGGGTTAAATCTGACCCCATTTAATGCTGGACAGAAATCTTTGTGTTTTTATCGGAACCCCTGATACTCCAGCATCATTTCATTCAGCGAGCATTCATTTGGCACCTACTGAATACCACTGTGCTGAGTGCTACGGAAATGAAAAGAGATGAATAAGATAGGGTTCCTCCCCCCAAGAGCACCAGCCCGGTGAGGAGACCAGCGTTTAGACAAATCAGCACAATCGCTGAGATGCCACAGGCCCGCTGCGGTGGTATCGACTGCCCCCTGGCGGCTCAGGGAAGGCTCCCCTGGGCAGTAATGTTTAGGGGGCTGGGGAGGGCGTTTCGGGCGGAGGGAGCGGCAAGGGCAAGGGCACGGCAGCATGACACAGGCGGAGTGTTCTGCTCATTTGATTCCAGCCCCATCCTTGGCTTCCCAGCCTTAATAAACCCTTTTCGAGCCAGGAGCCTGCCTCGGGCTCCAGCCTGGGCAGAGCGCCGGTCTCCGTCTCCGCCGAGCACCTTGCCCCCTGCGCCCCGTCCGCCGTTGCGCCTTCTAGAATCCTCTCTCCTGGCTTCCTTCTCCTCAGCAGGCGGGCGGCCCGGGCCAGGCCGCCTCCCCGACGGGCGCCGCCGAGCAGGACCCCAGCGAGGGCCGCGGGCTCCGCGGGGAGAACGCGCAGCTCCAGGACGCGGTGCGGCGGCTGCGGGCCGAGGTGGCCCAGCATCGGCAGGAGGCGCTGCAGCTCCGCGACCAGCGCAGGTGGGTCTGGGGGCCCAGAGCCCCCCTCTCGTCCCCCGCTGGCGCCGGGCAAGCCTCTGAGATCTCACACTGGGGCTCCCCACCGGCATCCTCCCAAAGAAAGAGTTCCTAAGCGCTGGCACTTGTTGCCTCTTTGACGGTGAAAGAGTGCTCTGGAAATGCTAGCTCTCACCACTGCGGATTTGTCCCGAAATTGAGGCCGGGACCCTGATTTCCCTCTAGACCAGGGAATTTATGGGCTCAGACCTCGAAGGCACCAAAAGTGTCGTCAAATCCAGCCTTAGGGAGACAGGACAGTGGAATGGTTCAGACAGTGCTGTAAGGCCTTGGGTGAGTCAGCTAACCTTTCCCAAACTGTCCTCACCTGTAAACTGGGGATAAGGCCACCACCTCTCAGGGCTGTTGTGGAATGCGGTGAAATGCACCCACGGTGCTTACATGTAGGAAGCACTCAGGAAATACAGTTACTACCTAATCCAGATTGGATAGTTTATCATCAGTCTGAATTCACAACCTTTCCCCCCTTCTTGGAAGGTTTATAGCTATGAATTCAATTTCTTTCATAGATAAGACCCAGTTCCAGGCAAAAGTTGTTCACAATTTCCCCCTTTTATCCTTCTAATGTCTGTAGGGCCCGTTTTCCCCTAAGTATTGCAGGTTCTGTACATTGAGTCCTGCTGTGTCAGCCTGGCACTGTGCTTTGAGCCTAGATTAAGGATAATGATGGCTAATGAGCACGTACCCTGTGCCAGGGACTGTCCTGGACATTTATTACCTCCATTCATCCTCGCAATAACCCTACGCAGTAGGAACCATTGTAACCTTCTTTCACAGGTGAGGAAACTGAGTGGGGTGTAGCTTCCCAAGGGTGCACGCTGGGAGGTGATGGCGCCGGCTGAGGGTGCAGCAGCCCCGCTCCATCTGCTGCTCTCTTCACCCCTCCCACACCCTGCCTTTCCATCCTGGATCGGTGGTTTCCCAGGTCCAAAGAGTCCCATCATTCAGTGATTCTGATACAGAACCTCAGGCTTCCAGGCCTCCCTGCAGACCCCAAGTGAAGGATGTGTTTTGGGGGCTCCCCTCTGGAGCTGTTTTCCCCTCCCTTCCCCCCAAAGTCTGCTCCTTCGTGGGATACTGGGGTGGAGGATGGTGAGAAGTGGACCCCATGACAGGACTTCTCCGGGACCCCACGACTCAGGAGCCCCAGGTCTTCCCACGTCTGTGCCAACCTCAGATGCAGGACCCCCTCACCCACGGCCTCCCAAACCAGACCGCCCAGCAGAGGAGGCATAAACCCGGTGTCCTCGGGGCTCAAGGCCTGGAGCCGGCCCAGTGCATGTGCTTCTGTCCCCTGCAGGCTGCTGGAGGAGGAGGAGCAAGCCCAGCGGGCCAAGGAGGTGGAGGCGCTGCGCCAGGAGCACCGGAAGGAGATGCAGGCCATGGTGGCTGACTTCACCAGCGCTCAGGCCCGGCTGCAGGCCCGGCTGGCTGCCCTGGAGACCGAGTAAGCAAGGCCTGGGGCCCCGTGTTGGCAGGAACCGGCGGACATGTGCCGTTTTATTAGGGTGGCCAACGCCTTCCAGGTTCCCTGGGACTTTCCTGGTTTTAAAGCTGAAAGCCCTGCCTCCCAGGAAGCCCCTCGGCCCCAGGCGAATTGGGATAGTTGGTCACCCTTCATTTTATGAGATTATGTTCCCTTTCCATGCCGGGCACTGGCATGAGGGACGAGCACTGTCTCTTGGGGTCTGTTTAACCCTCACACATGGAGGAAATCAGAATGATGAAGGCTGCGGTTTCTTGAGTATTTGCCCCGATCTACCACGCATCATCTCATTGCGTCTTCACAACAATCCTCCAAGGTGGAAACTGTTGTTCCCATTGACAGAAAAGGGACCCGGGGCTCCCTTGTGCATGTGTACACACATTCACTTATTCACTCAACAAATATGTATTTTGGGCCTACTGTTTGCCCCGTGGTGCTTTAGACTCTGGAGACATGGCAGGGAACTAAAAAAACCATGTTCTCATGGAGCTCACAAAGTCTAGAGGGGAATTCAGAAATAAGCAAACAAATATTTCTAGATTTATAAATAAGCAAACAAATATTTCACTCCATATCAGGTGGTGAAAGTTCTATTTTAAAAAAAGAAAACAGGCTCAGAGTATAGAGACTAGCAAGGGTGTACAGGGAAGGCCTCTCTGAGGAGACGACATTTAAGCACAAGGAGGTGGGGCGAGAGTGAGTAAATCTGGAAGAGAAGCATTCCAAGCAGAGGAAATGGCAAGTGCAAAGGCCCTGGGGCCTGCCCTGCATGACTGAAAACAGAAGGCTCCTGTGGCCGAAGCAGAGTGGGTGAGTAGGCAAAGTGGTCAGAAAGAGATCGGTGGGTAGCAGGTTGGCGGAGGGGGTGGAGTTGGTGTGTGTTTTACTTTCCAAGCAAATACCATGCAGAGGGCTGGTTTAAACCATGGGAATTTAATGGCTTATGGTGTCAAGGCCAGGAAAAAGTCCAAATAAAGGTGATGCTTTTCTTCTCGAAGACTGGTATTCTGGGGCTAGCTGGGCGATCCTTGACATCAGCTCCTCTGTCACATGGCAATGCACATGGCGGCCTCTTCTGGCCTCAATTTTCTTCTAGATTCCTTTGAATTTCAGTTTCATACTTCCCGTGGCTTTCTCTCTCTCTGTCTGAATTTAGTTCTGCTTGTGAAGGGGCCCATCCTGATTGAGGTGGGCCACACCTTAAGTAAAGTCACCTCATTGAGAGGTCCTACTTCCAATGAGTTCCTGCCCACGGGAATGGGTTAAGTTTAAGAACACTTTTTTCTGGGGTACATACAGCTCCACGCCACCACAGTGTGTGACCCTGCACTGCGCAGGAAGGAGTCGGAATGGGTTCCGAATGCACTGGGAAGCCACTGGAAGGCCTTGAGCAGGAGTGACATGGTTTGATTTCCCTTTAACAGGGTCACTCAAACTGCTGAGGGCGAGGGAGGTTGGCAGCAGGGAGACCAGTTAGGAGGTGGTTGTAGTAACCCAGGTTCAAACAGGTGAAGCCACTCGCCCAAGACCACACAGCACAAAGTGAATTTAAATGCAGTCTTCTGGCCCTCAGCCTGTGCTCTTACCTGCAATACAAAGCAAGTCATCCAGAAGTCACACGTGACACGTTTTACCAGCTGTCATCTAGCGGACACTTACCAGGTGCCTGACGCCCACTATCTCATTGAATCCTCACAACCACCCAGGTGCCATGCCCGTTTCAAAGAGAAGGGAGCTGAGGCCCACAGGTGAAAAGACATGCCCAAGTCACCTAGCTAGAGAAAAGCGGAGTCAGGATTCAAACTCGGAGCCATCTCCAAAGCCCTGTGCTCTTAACTACACACAATAGGCCAACTGATGTCCTCGCCCTTCCTCCCTGCCTCCATCCCCCGACTCCCTCCTGGGAGTTCTTTCTGGCTTCACACTGAAAGGACATGTCATACTCTGAGTCTGCCAGCAGATGGCAGCATAGCCACGCCGGCCTTGCTGGCAAGTCCTTGTGGCCCCCATTTCCCGCCCAGAGACCCCCCACCCAGCACCACCCTGGTTCTTGAAGCTCTGCTGGGTGCAGCAGCTAAGTGCACACCCAGGCCTCTGGCAAACCAGGTTTCTTGGCCCTACAGCTTCAGGGACTCTGAGAAAGCTCAGGCTGGGCAGTTGGGGTCCTGGGTTCCACCTCCAAATCTGCAGCCGACTCTCTGGGTGGGCCTGGGCCTGGGCAAGCGTTTTCCACTCACTGGGCCTCAGTTTCTCATTTGTGAACAGAGAGAGTGCCTGCCCAGGCTAAGCACACCAGAGCGTCTCCATCCACTTGTTCTGCTTCTCTGCCGGGTAATCCCTGTAAGGGGACTAACTGCCTCCCTGCTTGAAACAGACTCAAAGATTGTGGAGAGAAGCCTGGGAAGGGGGCGTCCAGGCCCGAGGACCTGCAGCTCATAGGCCGCCTGCAGACCCGGCTGAAGGAGAGAGAGGAGATCATCAAACAGCTCACGGTGAGGCTGGCAGGGCCCTCGCCAGCGGCAGGTTCGGTCCTACCCATGAGACAGGCACTAGAGGGTACCCTGCAGGTGGGGACGGGGGGCGGGCGCAGTCACGTAGCTCCTGAAATTTAATCTTCATAAAACCACCTTACAGAGGAAACTTGGTTATGGTTTTCTATTATAAAAGAAATACCTACCTACTCACTAAAAACATTAGTAGAGAAAAATAGAAGGCAAAAACCTCATTCTACCAAGTTCTGCAGCATTTGCCTATAATTGATTTTTTTTTCTAGGAGGTACCAGGGGTTGAACCTGGGACCTTGAACATGGGAAGCAGGCACTCAACCACTGAGCTACATCCGCTCCCCCTGCTATTGATAATGATTCTGGTTTTTAACCTGCAAAATGCAGGAAAATCTAGAATGGCTTGCTGCATGGTTAGAGTTTAGTAGAATCAGTCAGTCAAACAATTTCTTCTTTATTGGTCCTCCTTTTGTAAAAATGACCACCTGCTTTCTAGTTTTCAAAGCCACCCCTGGGGCTCCTTAAAGAGCAACGCTATCTCCCACTCCTCGACTCCCAGTGGTCCTATCTGTGAAATGCCCCTCCGTGCCATCCCCTCACACCCTTGACTCTGACCCGTGCTCTAGGCTCTTCCCCAGCCTGCCCTCACTCCATGCTTTGGTAGGAAGTTCTTTACTTTGCCCCAGGAGAAACCCGCTAGGACAGCTCACGGTGGTTTACGTTCAGCTGTGGGCACAGTGGGTGACGGATTCACTCGTGTCGGCGCGGCCCACGGGGGTGAGAGCTAGCTAGCCGCATCAGAAGTCCAACCTCCTCCCCCAATATCTGCCATCGCCACTGGCACCCAAACCCCATCCGCACACGCGTGGACAATGGAGGAGCTATTCACTGGCCTCCTGGCTCTGGTCTCAGAACCAGGGTGATCTCAGCACAGGAGAAATCAGATCATGGCACTGCCTGTCGCTTAATTCCCAGCTCCTCTGAGAAAAGTCCACAGTCTTAACCGTGGCCCACAGGGCACCATGTCAAGCCCACCAAGGACCCCTCGTGTCCCACTCCCATCCCCCCACCCCCTCTGCTCCAGCTGCATTAATGATACAGCAGGAAAACACCAACTGAAAATGAGGTGGTAGTAATAAGGAATCATTGCCCAGTTGCTTAGTGTGATGAAGGTATTGTGATTCTGTTAAGTCTTTTTCTCTTAGAGAAACATTGTGATATATTTATAGATGAAATTTTATGATGACTGGAATTTGCTTTAAGAATAGTACTGCAGGAAAGCGGGAATGGCTCAGTCGATAGAGCCCCCGTTTACCATATGGGAGGCCCCGGGTTCACTTCCCGGGGCCTCCTTGTGAGGGCAGGCCAGCCGGCGCAGGCTAGTGGGCTGATGCAGCA
>JAQZBX010052355.1:8773-19251 GCA_029593785.1 Cabassous unicinctus
TGGTCACAGAGGGTAGACAATCACTCAATAAATGAGGGAATCTGAATTCCCAGCCTGGAGAACTCTGCCACATTCTCCAAGGGAGCAGCAGCAGTCCCCTGAGTGCAGAGGCAGTGTCTGGCAAAAGAGGATGGCCTACTGATGGGTTCCTGTTATTGAGGACTAGCCTTATGAGTCTTTGCTCATGTAATTGAAACTTCACCTACTGTTATGGGGTGCCTAAGGGTTGCCATCTGAGAGCCTCCTTGTTGCTCACGTGTGGCCTCTCTCTAAGCCAAACTCAGCATATGAATGCATTACCTTCCCCCCAACGTGGGACATGACTCCTGGGGATGAGCCTCCCTAGCAACAAGGGATTAATACCAAGTGCCAACTGGCAACACGATTGGAAAAAGACCTTGAATAAAAGGGGGAAAGAGTAAAGAGAAATTAGTTTATGTGGCTAAGAGACTTCAAAGAGAGTCGGGAGGTCATCCCAGAGGTAATGCTTATGCACATCTCAGTAGGATCTCATAGAACACCAAAGTGGATATCACCCCACACAGAGGGGCTCCTGAGGGCTCTGGAGACACCCAGGTCCTATATAAGTGGGGATACCCCCAGAGATTGATGCCTTATTAGTGGGCTCCTCTTTTGAATCTGTGCTCCTGAGAGTGACAGAGTCAGACTCAAATAAGTCCTCCCTGCACATGGTCCATCAGTCCCTTTTACTCAAACCTATATGTGATGCTGGAGTTTGTAGGTGTACTTCCAGAGACTGGAGCCTCTGGCCTACCTATGTGCCAGCTGTGCCTGCAATCTCGGTGCAGCTGCAACCCCTACCCTATAGCTCAATGGACTCATCCGAGTCACCTGGCGAGGAGACGACTATGGGCAACGGCCATCCCAGGGAACGGAGGGGGCCTGCAGCTGCAGGCAGGATAATCCCATCCACCGTATCCATGGAATATAAACCTTCTCTCACTTGGAGGTGGAGTGGACATCACCATCCCAAACCCCCAGGATTGGGGGAAGAGCTATGGACTAGAATGGACTTGGTGGTGTTCTGTCGTATATTGTGATTCAAGCAATGGAAGAAATTGTAACAGTGAGGTGGAGACAGTGGCCACTGGACATTTTCGGGGCAGGGAGGGGAGAGGCAGTTGAAATACAGGGGCTTTTTTGGGACATGGGGTTGTCATGAGTGGCATTGTGGCGACAGATGTATGCCATTTTGCATTAGCATATACCACGCAGAACTGTGTGGGAGAGAGGGTGGTCTATGATGTGAAATGCAGTCTATGCTTGGTGGCAAGGCCCCAGGGTGTGTATATCCATTGCGGGTGATGTGCCACACTGATGAAGGATGTTGGTGTGGGGTGTTGTGGGAGGTGTGGGAGGTGGGGAACATGGGAATCCCTGTAATTTCTGAGTAATAATTAGGTAATCTAAGCACCTTTAAAAATATATATATATATATAAAAAATAACATTTATGTAAGAAAATGCACATATATGCATATCTATTTATGTATCATTTTACAAATATTGGTATGTACTGTGAAAAATCTTGATTTTTACGAACAATAATAAAAAAAACAAAAAACAAATACAGATTCTCTACAAAATATTAAGAAAACATATAAGAGTTGCAAGAAGAAAACTAAAAGGCAATTATTGTCCCCTACCCCCTCCTTGGGACAACCTGTTAAATTTTGGTGTCGGTCTGCAGCCTCCCTGTCTCTTTCCCTGTACGTGCATGAGTGCACAACACACATTATACACACACACACTGGCACATGCACAGCATTCGTGCAGAAATTTGACCACGTTATTCATACTGTTAGGTAATTTTTTTTTTTCATTTAGCAATATATAATACATTTTTTACTTGTTTGCTTTTATATCTTATAGTGTTTTACATAATCCTTGTATGCCACCTTAAATCTCCTAAAATAGAGTGAGTAATGAATTAAATAAAATGTATGATCTAAGACAGGAGGCTTCCAGAAGGCTTTGGAATCTGGAGTGAGGTGAGGCCTGCAGCAAAATCTGGAGAAGAGCCTGGAGGAACCCCCAGAAGGCAGAGGCTCTGGACTGGGGTTATAGCTGCCCTGGGTGGGTTGCCTCAGGTCCTTGAGGGAATTTCAGATGCATTGGAAAAGGTCCAGAGGGTGCCCATTGGCTCCCATAATCAGACTCGAGGAAACTCACCTGTAGACAGTTAGGGACAATGAGGTGTTAGAAATGGGGAGAGTGGATGGCCTCTGAATTACCCATCTCTCATCTGAGCAAAGATATCAGCAGTCACCTTAAAGCAGCACAATTGCTCCTGGTTACAGACGGGGTGGAAACCTGACTGTGTTAGCTGTACTGGAAGCGGTGTTTTAGAAATACCTCCTGATCCATTTCCCCACATCTGGAAAAGGCCCTGTTTCTTTTCCTGGAGCGTCTCCTCCAGTGATGCCACTGGAGGAAAGGGGAGGGAATGTGCTCTAGGGAAGGGAAAAAAGGAAGCTATGACCTAGAGGAGTTTATACCCCACTGGATTAGCTCCTGTTTATTGAGCCTTTGCCTTAGGCCAGACACTCTTGAGTGCTTTATTCGTATTCGTCATGTAATCCTCAACGTAGCCCTCTGAGATGGTGCTATTAGGATCATACCCATTTTGCAGATGAGGAAATAGAGGAAGAGGAGCCAAGTAACTTGTTCAAGGTTATATAGCTTCTGATGGGTGGAGCTGGAATCCGAAGGCAGGCTATCTGGACATCTCCCTTATCTAGGAGGCTCCAGGGCCCACACAGGAGTACAAATGAAGCTCTTCTGGACCCTGGAAGACGGCAAGGTGATTGCCAGCACTCCCAGGAAGGGCGGGGGAGTGTCGTAGACTTTGAGACACCTGGACAGGTCTGGGGAAGTTGATGTGTGGAGAGAACCACAGGTGGGGCCAGGCTGGAGGGTAGCTGTGTGCAGGCATCCGGGGCCTCCGCAGTGGATGAGCCAGGCATGTTCAGCACCTCCTGGTGGACCTGGGGCATCTTATGGGGTCCTGCCCCCACCACCAGGAGAGCTTACTTTCCTCTGGTAAGTTTCCTTTATCTCAGGGCCCAGGCAAGGATGACAAATGAGCCCACGTATATCTGAAAAGAGATTCTTTTAAATTGGAAGAAATGCGCTCTCTTTAACTTTACGGTTTAATTATTTTCGTGTGCCGTCAACTGAACTGGGGATATATGAGCAAAAGGTGATGAAATTTTGGACCTCTTTTGTCCAGTGTGGTAGCCGCTAGCCCGCTGTGGCTGTTGAGCCAATGAAAAGTGACTAGTCCTAATTGAGATGTGCTGTAAATGTAAAATGCACACTAGATTATGAAGACTTAGCATGAAAAGCAAAAACAAATATCTCAGTAATTTTTATATTGGTTGTATGTTCAAAATGGTAATATTTGGAATGTGTTGGGTGAAGTAAGATTATTAAAATTTAATTTCACTTCTTTTTTTATCTCTGCTACTCAAAATTTTAAAATTACATGTGCCACTCACATTCTATTTCTGCCGAGCATCACTGTTTTAGACAAGGAAGGCTGTGCTTTTTGTACATCTCTCTGAACTGCGTGACTTTCTATTCCATAAAATGCATCTAAAGAAGACGTATAGCTCTCAGAGGTGGTGTTTAGTCAGCTTCTTTTGGTTGTGGGGATTGAGACTCTCAGGTGATTAGGGCGCAGTGTTGTGGTAAGAACCAGAGGCCAAGAAATAGAGTGGGTAGTCCCAGGAGGGCAGGAGATGTGGAGGGTGGGCACCTGTGGGAGAGAGAGCTGGGCCTCACCAGCCGACTTGTGCCTCAGAGTTCCCTCAAACATGTCCCTTCTCTGCTTCCCGCTGGCGTGTTCTCTCCATCTCCTCTCACTATCTTTTCCCTCCCTCTGAGTTCCTGCTTCCTTCCATGTCCTCGGCTCTGCCTCCCATCTTCTTTGCAGATGAGGCTCCTCCTGTAGCTGCCTCAGACTCACAGAACCTATTGGCTCATTCTCCCGATACGGGCATTTGACTGACGCATTAGGTCACATCTCGGGCCACTGGCTGCCTGAGGATGGCAGCTCTGGGATCAGTGTTCTCCTCACGGCCCCTCCCCAATCGACCCAACGCTGCCTCCATGCCAGCTTGGCATGCATCTCTGAGCAGGGGGCAGGGAAGATGGGCATGATAAGTGCTATGACTGATCAGGTGGGGGATTGGGGCGTTGGGTTGGTCACTGAAACAAAATCAAAGACAGTAGTGTCCACCTGGCACCAGGCTGGAAGGCGATGTCCCACCCCCAGTGTCTGTCCAGGAATGCTGCCCAGTACATCCCCAGGGCGTGTGTCTGTGTATGTCGGGATGGCACGCGGGAGGGCATTCTGGGCTGCCATAGCCGAGTAATTAAATTGGGCGAGTGTAGCTGATATCCAGGTAATTACTGCTGAACATCTGCTAAATACGGAATTTCATTGATGGCTAGAGTTGTTAGGCACGGAAGTGATGGTGTGTTTGCACTCAACATGGGAAGGAATGATTTAAAATCTGTTTCCATCAGCAGCCCCAATGTTAATGAAGGAGCCTGGAGCTTATGTACCCTGACCCAAAAATCATATCCAGAAAGGGACACAGCAAAGCTTCTCTATCTTGGAAAGGTTGCTAGAAATAATGCATGAAAAGATAAACTGTAATGTGAGAAGGGACCCCTGAGGGCTAGTTGAAGCCATTCATCTGACTGTTGAGGAAACTGAGGCAACACAGGGCCGTGGAAGTGACTCACAGAGTCCCGGCCAGGGCGTTTCCATGGTGGTTCTCCAAAGCCCACCCTGCCTTGGCAGAATCCTTGGAGGTATTTACTGAAAATCCTAGCCCCCTTCACACCAGGTGAGTGGGAATCCCAGGTGCCGGGCTGCAGGTGATTGTGCTGCCTAGCCGGGGATGGAGAAGATTGCATCTACCCAACCACAGGGCCAAGATGGCAGATGAAGGCAAGCAGGAGATAAAGTTTGTTCCATGTCTGGTTTGGAGGGCATTTCCTTTGGTCCATCCATTTCTGAGGGGTGGACAACACTCTTGATTTTATACTCATTTCTCCTGCCCCTCCTATTGTCAGTGTCTCTTGGCTAACTGCTTTAGCCAAGAATGGTGTCATGCCTTCTCTCCTCCTCTTCTTTCTTAAATCCTCCTGCTTTGGTCCCACTTTGTGGCCATCGAATGGTGATGGACAACCAGCAGAGAAGAGTTCTCACTCATGGCCTCAGGGTGATGTTAATCAGGAGACCGAAGGGAAACCCACCTACTCAACTTGGGCAGCACTGCCCCCCCCACCCCAAGTCATCCTGGAAATTAGCCTGGGGAGTGATAGGAGGTTCCAGCCTGTTCTGCTCCATTCTGGTCAAGGCATGTAGCAGGTCTGGGCCATGATCTGGGTCCAGTGGGCCCAGACTTGGGATTGCTGGAGGGGCTGTGCCACCGGGCTGCATTGCATTCTCTCTCGGAACCTCGAGGCCCTGACCTCTGTCTCCATGGAGCCTATCAGCTGCACCATTAGGACTTTGATGTTCACCTACGTAAGAGCAGTCATTAATTTAATTAACAAGCCTTTATTTTAAATTTTCACCCTTTAAAAATAACGATTTTTATTACAAAATCGTTAAATTCCTTATTTTGTGATTTCTCTTCTGGTCTGTGTCAGTGCAAATACGAATATTTATAGAGCCGCAATCATAATGTGGTACTTTGCTTTTTTCTCTTCATCATTTCACTGTAAATATTTTCCTTGCTTTACATAATCCCCATAATTTTCATCTAAATTGGCTGTATAATAGTCCATCAAGTGGCTGTATAATATTTTTGACTATTCCCCTGTTTAGTGAAACTGGAAATAAGTATCATGTGTATAGCTTGTAGTAAACGCTGAAGAGCGGAATTATTTCTTCTAAGACTTTTATAACTGTTGAAAAGTAGAGAGTTGCCTTATGTGTGCATTTAAGTGGCCAGAACTCAACTCTAAAAAAAATGAAAAGGGGAGGGGACACACACACACACACACACACACACACACGAGCTTTCATACACACGGGGGAGACCTACTCACCCTCAGCCAGCCTCTGTCCCACAAGCTTCCTCTTGCCCCTGCCAGTGTTAAAGACTCTCATGTAGAGATGCCTGGTTTTTGTGTTCTCTGGCACTTAAGTGTACACCAACTGCTTCATCTGGTACCCAGCCAAGGAAAGGGGCCATCTGTTCCTGGGCTGGTTGGAGATGTGGAAAGATGACATGATATGGTCTTCAGTGTGGTTCTTTCCTTGGGGTAATTCTAAAGGGCAGTTTTGTCTATAGGGACCTTCAATTCTAACCCTAGCATAAGAAATGACTCCACTTAATGCTCTCCCAAAGGGTTGCTTGACAGGGTTGCGTTGTCGCTGGGGCCTCTCACCATTCAGTTGCACACACACCCCCAGCTCACCCCCAGATTGGATTGGTGAACAGTTGTTTGATTTGTCAGTGTTTGCTATTCATTTTGTTTTACTGTTGTGTTTCCCCAGGAAGCACTTGGTAACTAACTGGGTATAGGAGATGGAGTGAGTAGAAGAGTATGTGGAAGAATGGGGCACCTTGGAGGAAATTTGGTGGACAGGGCACATGTTGATGGAAGGTCTGAAATCCCAGCGGGAGGGGAGGGCTAGACTTTCAGATGTGGGAAGCAGAAGCATAGAGGGAGCAAGTGAATTGAAGAATGGGGGAAGGGGGCACACATATACAGAGCCACGTTAGGGTCTCAGAGGAGCAGAGGGCAACCTTGGGATGAGAGAGAAATGAAGAGCTACTAGAGTAGAAAGACAATAGTACCATTATCTCAGGAATACCATTCCCGAGTTGTTGAGGGTCAGGGCATTTAAGAAGGGAGCAGCCAAGGACAAAGACAGGCAGGGGGATGGAGAGAGGGACAATAGGAGATGACCTTGGCAAAGAAAGCATGAGGAGGGAAAGGTGGAGAAACAGTGAGCCTCCAGGGGTTGACTGTTCACCTGAGTTTCAGTAATCAAAATTGGAGAAGCAGAGGATTTGTGGTACCAGCTAGAGGAGGCAAATGGTTTTTGCAATGAACCATGCCTGCATGCCTGTGTGAAAGACTTGGGGAAAGGGACAGGGAGTGGGGGCTGGCAAGTAGGAGGAGAAACTGGATGCCTCGGGGGTGGGAAAAATGTGTTTAGCATTTTTAGGCTAAAAGAATGGCCCATGGGTAATATGGCCCCTGGGCTTCTGTGGAAAGTTTAAGCCAGGTATTTATTTTGAAGAGGTGAAGAGGAGCCCTCAAAAACATGAACTTATTAGTAAGTACCCTCCAAATCACACCTGAGGTGGAGCCTGTGACCTACAGAGATTCCTGGGAATGCCCCTCTTGGTCTCACCACTGCTTCTCCCCTGCACAGGGTTGATTCTCAGATACTCCTGAGCATCATGGGTGAGGGAGGGCTGCTCTGGAAAGCAAGGATGGGATAGGGCTTGGCCTGGGGCTTCCTTGCCTTCCAGGAGCCTGTGTTCCAGCTCCAGCTTGCTGGGGAGCTCTTCAGGGGCAGGTTGGGGTGGGGGCCGGGACGGAGGAGGAGCACTTTGAGTTGGGCCCAAAGAGGTCAAGGGTATGCATTCCACAGATGTTCTTAGTCTGTCTTCCTGGACCGCTAAAATAGATTTACACCTGTCTTTACCATAGTTCTCTCCCTGTCTGCTCATGGATTAATTTTTCTGGACAAACTATTATTTTGTCTTTGTTCCAACCTTATGGGGGAGGGGGAGAGAGAGAGAGAGAGAGAATTAGAATAAAATTTTAATTAAATCAAAACATCATCTAAAATATATCATCAATTAAAGCAAAGCACTAATTAAAGTGCATCTGGCACGCAGCAGCCAATACAGCCCCTTGACCTGAAAATGCCATCCTTGGTCACGGGGTTGTTTGGAAGGGCAGGCTGAACACAATGCTGTGGCTGGCTTTGGGCCGTGGGAGCAGGGCAGCCTCTTGCAGAGTCCTCCAAACCCATGGCTCGGTTGGTGGCCCTCTCTTTTCCTCTTCCTAGAGACCAAGGGCCATGGGGCAGAGTCTAGGTGCAGCTGCAACTGGCAGGGCTGCCCTTGTGGGGTCCAGCAGGGGAAGGGCTGCAGGCCACTCATGGGGCTGGTTGCTCACCATGCCTGACAAGGTCACCTTTTTTTTTTTTCTTAAAGATTTATTTATTTTTATTTATTTATCCCCCCCTTGCTGCTTGTGTTTTACTGTGTCCATTTGCTGTATGTTTCTTCCGTGTCTGCTTATCTCCCCCTTGCTGTGAGGTCCTGCTGCATCAGGGGCTCTATCGATTGAGCCACACCCGCTTCCTGCTGTGAGGTCTTGCTGCATCAGCCTACCGCGCCGCGGGGCCTGCGGCCTGCCCTCACAAGGAGGCCCCTGGAAGCGAACCCGGAGCCTCCCATATGGTAAACGGGAACTCTATCCATTGAGCCACACCCGCTTCCCACAATGTCACCTTGACTCAAAGCCACATGGGCATTTGTAGGTGCTGTTTTCTGCCCCCTTGGAAAGAAATGATGGAACCTGGAGCTTTCCTGGGTGCTGTGGCTCCTCTGAGCACCACTCTGTGTGGCTGGCTTTGTTCCAAGGGTCCCTGGACAGCAGCAGAGTTAGGTCCTTGGCAGCTGCTGACCTGGAATTCATGACCTTGTGCCACCTGGGCCCTCCTGCTTGTCTTCCCTCACCTCCCACCATGCCTGTTTGTGCACAGGCCCCCTGCTCAGCCACTCCAGCCTCCCTGGACTAATAAATAAGTTTCTTCAAAGCCATCCCAGGCCACCCCAGGCCACCCCTTCCGCAGGCCTAGTGACGTAGTTTGCTAGGGCTACTGTAACAAATGCCGCTAGTTGGCTTATACAACGGAACTGTACTGGCTCACGGTCTGGAGGCTGGAAGTCCAAATTAAAGATGTCTGTGCCTTTCTGTGGCTTCTGGCAGGTAATCCATGGCATTCCTTGGCTTATGGTATAACTCAATCTCTACTTTCGTCATGTGGCCATCTCTCTCCTTATAAGGATACTAGTCATATTGGATTAAGGCCCATCCTAATCCAGTCTGGCCTCGTCTTAAGAAAGATGATCTTAATAACATCTTCAAAACTCTTATTTACAAATAAGGGCACATTCACAGGGTGGAGAATTAGGACTTGGACATGTCTTTTGGGGGGACACAGTTTAACCCATAACCCCCACTTAGGCCTGTCTTTTTGCTGTTCCTGTAAATCTGCCTGCTGGTCTCTATTGGCCTATTTCACATCATATTGCTATTACTTATTTTCACAGCCACCTCGATTCCTTTGTAGAAGTCAGCGTGGAAGTTAATACAGAGTATGAATTTACATGCTTCTTGTGTTGCAGACTGCATATCTTTAAGGATAGGGATTGACCTTATTTTTCTTTTTATCATCTACCTCGATAACATTTTCTTACTAGTCGTCAATGCTTAAACATTATAATGATATATTTTGCTCTTTGAATGAAGAGTTCTAGTTTGACAGGAAAAAAAGTGTCCATGTGCGAAAGAGCCCCTCTGGCCTCAGTTGAGCCCTGTCCATCTGGGGAATGTGGGAAGACAAGGCCATAACCTGGGCTCCCCGCGTACCTGTGCGAGCTCATTTCATGAGCAGGCGGGTTCATAGGAGAAAATCGATAGCCTCATATGCGCTCGTCTTTTAATCCCAATGTTCTTAAGTGGCAGCAAACACCACCATGAACAAAATGGAGAAATTAACTAAAGGGGGAATCAATATTTGTGTTGGGTTTTTAAAGACTTAAAAGTCTTCCACTATGCTTGTTTGTAGGGAACAGTAGCTGTTCCTCTAGGGCTCCTGGAGCAAGCCTTTGGAAAAAAACTCATTTGCCCTTTGTCCACAGAGCCTGGGAACAAGAGGAAAGGTGTGACATCTCCAAACACCACCTGTAAAGCATCGTTCCTACTTTCTAACCTTGTCTCTTCTTATCCAGCCTCACACTGTGAACGGAGGCCCAGGAGACCAGGCCTACGGGATGCTGGCATCCTCTTGTGTCCAGCCTCACATGCCCCAGACTGCTTCCCCCTGCCCCGCCCCCAGGGACATAAACCAGATTATCAGAGTGGGAAATGGTGTGGCCTTGCACTCCAAAGCCACGCGTTAGCTTTCGTTAGGGGAGCTGGCGGGGGAATTGGGGGCTGAGGGACAGTGCTCCGGGAAATCACATTGCTGCCGCTGGTGTTGGCATGAAGGCCGTGCTGTTGGGAAAATGCTTTTGGGAACATAACACATCCTGTGCCCTGTTCTCTAAACAACAGAGATGACGGCTCGGCTGCAGCCCTGCTCCCAGCACTGGGCCTTTTTGTGTTACAATAGCCTCTACCCATCTCCTTTCTGAGCCACCACTGCAGTTAGTTGCTTTGGTGTGAGGTTCCATTCCC
>JAQZBX010052356.1:7486-19252 GCA_029593785.1 Cabassous unicinctus
CCCCCCCCCCCCTTTTGTCCTAACTTCATGCCTGAGTTAAAGATATTTCCTACACTGGCTGGGCAATAAAATCCAGCTTCTCCAATCTCCTTCATGAACTCTTTTATGAATGTACTGCTCTAAGCCTTGTATCAGCCTTGTATCAGCCTCTCTTGGCTTGTATCAAACTCTCAGCCTCTCTTGACTGGTTGATTCTCCATCTGACCATACCTCAGTCTTCAGCTAAACACCTGCAGAAAATCCCAGTACCAATACTTGAAGCACCTCCTTTAGATACTTATTTTCTGTGTTCTCAGATTTCAATGCTGGAAGCTCCAATCCCTGCCTCTTTACCTATGCAAGATCTTTATACTCTGCTTGTACTCTGTAGTTAGCATGAAGTACAGAAAGGCAGGTTATATATGAGTCCCTTCTAAAATATTTCTATCTCATGAGTACTTCATCTGTTTTGTCTGTTTCTAAAGCTTGAAAACAATTTTCTTCTGAACTTTGTTCAGGTTTAGAGTTGTTTATAATGGCACATTAAATCTTGTACCATTTACACTGTCATAATAGAAGCCAAAATCTGATCTGACCAAAGACTTTAAATGTCTTCTGATTTAAATGACAATATGGTTTGAAACACAATCTCATTATATTTTCCCTACAATTGTTATCATTCTCTTTTATTCCTTTCATGGATTACTCTCCCTCATTTTTGCTTTTTAAGGATTGACTTTTTATCTTTCTTTTCTTTCTCATAAATGTTATTCAGTTTTATTTGCTTTTACTTGTTTTTCTAGATTTATTATTTAATTTCTCCCAATTTTTCAAGTAAATTCAATGGTGTTATTCTAGCACCTTGAGATAAAAGAGTACTTTTTTTTTTAATTTTTTAACTAATAATACAGCAATTTAATATTTCCATTATTCATCTTCTTGCTACTTTTTCAAAATGCAATATTATGCATTATTCATATTGACATCCACTATATAAATATTCTAGAGTTAAATAATTAAGTTCCTATTTGACCAAGACTGTGTTAATTTTGCATTTTAGTTTTATTTGTTTTTAATTTTCAAAGTGCAAGTTTTCATGGATTTTATGTTTTGAATATTAAATTTTTTCATTTTTTAAATTTTATTGAAGTATTTCATTCATACATGAACATACATAAGCAATAAGTGAATAGTAAAATTTGTGAAATTAAATAAAACAAACAAGTATAACATACAGTGGTCCCAAACATCACCCCAATACCAACACCTTGCATTGTTGTAAAACATCTGTTGCAAATTATGAAAGAATATCATCAAAATATTGCTACTAACTACAGTCTGTATCTTACATTTGGTGTATTTTTACCCCAGCCCACCCTATTATTATTTTTTAATATATGTATTACAGAAGTTGTGAACTTACAAAACAATCATGCACATGCATAGAATTCCTGTTGGTGAAGGGGTGTTGAATATTAATTTAAAAATATATTTTATGTTTTCAGATAATGTAGGTCCTTTAGTTTACATTTGAAATTTCATTGAAATTTATGAAGTAATTATAATAATTTTTTATAAATGACTTATTGATACTATAAAGAAAGTTTCAAACATTCTGAAATTTTGAAATTATCAGATATATTATTCAGGGTTAATACATTTGTGGGAGGTGTTTTACTATTTGATTAATTAGACACTAGATTTTTTTTTGTTTATTATGCCACTTCATTTAAGTTATTTTTTCAGTGAATATTTTATTGAATATCTGCATCCTCCAGATACTGCAAACACAGTACAACAAACAATAAATGGACTTTGTCATCTCGGACCCTACATTCTAGCTGGGAGAAACAGAGAAATACAGAAGTAAATGATATGCCATTTTAAAATGTGAAAAGTAATATTTAAAAAATGAAAATATAAGTCATAGTAGGGGTTAAGAGATTTGAGGCAAAAGCATAACAAAGAAACTGGATATAGTGTCATCAGGGCAGGCTTCAAAAATAAGTTTGTTTACTGAAAACACCTTACAAATGGAAATTTACTTTTCTTTCACTGAAATTCAATATAATTTTTTTGCCAGCAGGGATGCTGGTCCTATGATTCCACAAAGATCTATCCCAACAGAAAACAGTAATCAAAGAGTTAATTCTTAAGTGTAAGTTTGTTACATAATCAAAGAATTTTCAGGACTTCAATTTCTAATCAGTTATGCAAGGAGAACGCATGCATTTCTATTGGAGAAAGCATGTTTGATAGCAGAGTATGGTTTTTATATATACTCAAAATTCCTCTAAAAACATTTTCAGAGACATAACACTGAGTATAATGAACACAACATGTTTTCTTATAAAGAAATTAATGTACTTGAAGCCACATCATCTTAAAATTTACTTTCCTGATTATGGTCTATTGAGATGGCTCTTCTTCATCAAGTTGGTCCACAGTTTATCAGTTTAATTGTGTTCCTTCAAATTAACCAAAATAATCTATTCCTGGTAAAGGATGAGGTAAACCATGGGATTAAGTATGTACTCACATATGCCTACAAATCCCTGGCCTATAATACAGTCAAAATAGACAAAAGAGATGTCACTTTAGTGTGCATGGAATTCCATTACCTACCACCTATCCTTTTTCAGGAAAACCTAAAAATATAATCCACATGGTGATAACTAGCAATCTGCCATGATTTTCTCTCTTAAAGGTCAATGTGGAAATATGGTTTATTTAACACTGAAGGTAACTTTGTGCTGTTTATATCTCAACTCAATTATCTTTCCTCACCTATGAATTCATTGATTGCCCTGGCCCTTATATAACTCACTTTTGTACCATTTGTCAAAGTAATCATTTAATAATTTTTGTGTGAATATTTGATTTATTTCTAACTCTACCACTGAACTACATGTGTAATTTGCATAAAGAGAAGAACTGCATCTGCTATCAACACAATTATACCCCCAGGGCATAACATAGTACCTGGAGATAAAATTTATTAAAATATGTTTGAATGAATAGTGAGTCACAGTAGGAATAACAGTAGCAATTGTTAGCACTTACATGCAGCTTTATATTTACTTGATATTATATAATCACACTACATGTATTAGTCATTTTCCTCATAACAACCCTAAGAGATGCCTCTGTAATTACCCAAAATCACAGCTGAAGAATCAGGGGCACAGCAACTTTAAAGTCTGTGACAAAGCCCTCATAGCTCTTAAGAGTGATACCTGCTCTAGTGAGTAGACCATGGTGGGGCACGAGGAGGGCAGTGGCCTTAGGGCCAGCAGGAGAACCCAGGACCAAGCCAGCGACCACAGAGTAGGTGCCAGGCTGCTGAGACCCAAAGGGCAGAAGGGGCTAAACCCCAGCCTAGGTGCCCAGGAGATTCCAGCTGTAGCACTTGTACTTGAGAAGCAGTTGCCCTGTGGCTCAGGATCTCCTCGCTCCCTCTACACAGAGAGTTATTTCTTGTGGTCGCGTTCATTCACCAGTTTTAGGAAGGTTTGGGAACTTTGAAACTCAGATTCTCCTTAGAGCTCCTTTTAGAGCCTTCACGGAAACACCCACTTACTTTACCTCAAAACCTGGGATAAATAAAGGTGGTGCTGGAACTGTGGTGGCCCCAAGGCTTGTTAAAGACATGGTGGCACCCATGTCTGTGAGCCAAGCGAGTGCCCTGGCAGCAGCGGTGGGGCATCACATGTGTCAGGGTGGCCTGGGCTTCTGCCTCCTTCCTGTTCCTGGAATCTTCCTGTGGCAAGTGTGGGAGCAGCAGCAGCAGAGGCAGAGGCTCTGGTGTGTCACTCTCCTCCCGCTTAGCCTGAACCTGGGAAGGCCTGGTGACCCAGGTGGCTAGAAGGGGTCCACTGCCCAAGAATGGGAATTCTCTTCACCAGGATATGGAGACTCTTCAATTACCAGGCACACAAGTTATCATCATTGGGCTGGATAATGCAGGGAAAACTACCATCTTTTACCAGTTTTCTATGAGTGAAGTTGTACATACATCTCCTAAGAGATAACAGTTAATAATACACATTTCTTAATATGAGATATTGATGGCTGAGAATCTCTTCATTCTTCTGGGAACACTTACTATACTAACACTGAGGTTGTAGTAGTTGTTGTGGATAATACAGGCAGAGAAAGGATTTCTCTAACTAGAGAAGAACTAGATAAAATGTTAGCACATGAGGACCTATGAAAAGCTGGTTTGCTTAATTTACTAATAGACAATATGTCCAAGAATGTGTGACTGTAGTAGAAATATCCCAGTTTTTGAAACTAACTTCTTTTAAATATCACCAATGTTATATCCAGGCATGCTTTGTTCTTACTTCAAGGGATTGTGCCAAGGACTTGAATGGATGATGTCATGAATTAAGATTAGATGATCTCTACTGACCTCTTCTCATAGACTTTGTGTAAATGAAGTGCTGGACTTTACTGGAAAGCTGCAAAAGTATTCACAATAAACTGATTTAATCTTTTTCTGTAAAAAGAAAAATTAAGACCCATCATTTGAAAACAAGGATGAAGTCTCACTTTCTAATTTACTTTCTCATTAGTTCCTTTCAAAGTAAGGTCTTAAAGCTGTGAATCAAATTTTTCTCATAATGAACCCCTCTCGGGACATTGTGTAGCCTGTGATAAGTATAAAATATAAAGGGAGAGGAAGACATTGTTAACTCGAAGAAATTTACTATTAATATAAACCTCCCTAGTCAAATGTTCTCTTCTTGTTCAAAGCCAAAATAAAAATCAGCACAGATACTCAGTTTCCAGTATTTTAAAGAGTAATGTTACTTTTATGTATGTAGTGTGTATATACATACACAATGGCTTTGATTTACATTCTAAAGAAAAGTAATGAGTAACACAAAAATTGGTAATATACTTAGTTGTAACCATATGAGATAAGTACTGGCATTGGTGTTAAGTGTCATTTTGTACTTTTCCACTTAGGCTCTTTGTATTGTACTAACCAACCCCTAAATCATTGAGCAGCTCTTTTAAAAAAAAGGAAGGAAGGAGTGAAAAAGGGGGGAAAAAGCTTGACATTGTGTTAATATTTTTTTGTTGGTCCAATCACATGGAAATGTACTGCAATGAAATGGAACATATATCAGATACACAGCTTAAGTATTACTAATGGGTAGAACTGCACAGCAAATAATTATCAGATCATTCCTTGTATAGGTCCATATGCTATGTACATTACTGAATAAATTGCTGATCCACTAATCTGTCAGTTATTAATAGAAATTAAAATTATCAAGTAATTTTTTCAACATTAATTGAAAACTTCTGTGAATTATGACTATTCAGAGAAGTAACAGCATTACATGTGCGCACTTAAAGTAAATTTTTAAAAAATAAATCACAGTTTAGTATTTGGGGGACAGTTCAGTAATTGTCATCCAGTTGCCTAAATCTACAGAATTTACCTTTTTTATCTATATAGAATACATTAACTGGCCAGACACAACAGTAACAACAACAAAAAGAGAAATAAAATAAATTGTATGACATTACAAAGTAGTGGTTATATGTATGTGTTTTTACACAGGTATTTATAAAACTATACATGCATATGTGTATGTGTATATATGTACATGCTCACACATTTTAAAGTTAAATAGGTGGTTCTAGAAAATCAGTTTACCACAAAGATTCCTGGGAAGATAATGCTTTTAAAAAAGGCCATGTTGGTGCTGATTTAAAATCGGTCAATGATGAGGTTCTTATTGAACTTAAAGGTAGGAGATAAAGATATTCTTTCTTTCCAGGTTAGCTGTTCCTCCCTACTTGTTTTCCTGTAATTTTTCTCCTGTTGATGTCCACATTAAACTTCCCTCTGCTCTTAAATGTGGCTGTTGTGTGAAGTATCCAGAATCCTTATGGATAAGGTCAAACCACAAACCCACAAGTCAGTGCAGTTGCTTTGAATGAAATTACCAAGAAATGAAGACAAGCCATAGGTGCACTGCTCCCTCCCAGTGTACCTGGAACTCTGGAGAAGGAGTCCTAGTTCCTTCAGCAGCCGAAATACTCATTTTAGTCTTCAAGAGATACTTCACTTGCAGGTGAGACTGCTGCCCCTGGTGAGCTGATGCCCAGTCCACCTAGCCTTCAGGATGGGAATGTGGTAGTGGAGTCATTCTCTGTCAGCAGACAGCTCTCCAGCCACTCCCTGAGAGGCTCCTCCAGATAGCTGACTTCAAAGTTGCTAGAGTTGAACTTGAACAGTCTGAATACTTATATCTTTACTTCAAGGGAGTATCCAAGTACAAACATATCAATTTGCTGTAATCCACGTGTTACCTAAAGAATTCAGGTGATTTATCATGAAGCTCAAAGGATCCATTTCCCTGGAAAACAGGAGTCTAAAAAGCCTGGGACCAACCTTTTTTAGTCTTCATTTGTTTGTACACTTCAGTGACTTGAAACAGCATAATGAAATTTAAAGCTTCACAAAGTTTATATTCCAGAATTGCATTGGAAAAAAGGTGTTGCACATACTACTCTCTTGTGATAATCGTTAATTCTATTACATTCAGTCAACTGCGTTTTCAGTAATTCTATGTGTTTACATAGTTTTCAAACACATTTGAACCTGCATATTTCTCAGGACCAAAACTGTATTGCTGAATCCAATTACAACCTTGTGAAAAAAGCAGTTTTTCAGGAAGCTTAATTAGGTCTTTTTTTTTCATCCAGGATGGAAAAGCAGGCCATGGCTGAATATCTGAAGTAACAATGATCTCAGCGCATCATAGTTATTTCTTTTTACTTGTCGAATACATTTAATATGATGCCACCAAAACAGTTCCTCATAAGCCTTCCTCAGCAGCTTGGCCTGAGGCCTCTCTCCTTTCAATTCTCTTGCACAGTAACTGAATAAATCAACTTCCCCTTCCACACTGAGGTTCATTTTGAATTTTCTCTGCAGGCAGCCAATCCACCACTTCAGCGACTGCCCTAAAAACAAACACAGCCTTCAGAAGCAGCAGAGGCAGGCCCCAGAGATGAAACTGCCAACATCTTGGATCCTTTCACGAATCTCCACACAGTGTTGAAGGCTCGGCTTTTAAACTAGTGTCCAGCAAAAGAACTTTGCCCTTTCCTGCTTTGGAGGCAAGAAGCTCCTTCCGCTCCCATGTCTGCGTGGCACTCCTCTGCGCATCCAAGCCGGCCCGCGCTGTGAGGGTGCAGAGCCTCTGCCAGTGGGTCACTCCAACAGACACAGCGGCACCCTCCTTGCCTCTGCTCACTTCCCAGCCAGGAACAGGCCTGGGTTTAAAGTAAACTTGAGATGAAAAGTGAAGCATATTTTCCAAACAACAACAATAATTTCTTATTTTAGGAAATGGAATAGTTTGAGAATTTTTATTTCTATTAGTTGTCTGTATCTTTTTCTACCACCTGATTACAACACTGTTTGGAAATTAGAAAATGCAAATGTATTTCAAATGCTTTTAAGAATTTGGTGTAAAAGTTGATTGATATATCTTTTACTAAGAAGTAACTTGGCCTATTTTGGATTTTATTTACTGTTGTTGTTTTGTTTTGTTTTGTTTTTCAGTATCTGAGAGTTGAAGGTATTTCTGTCATAACTGTAAACTTGTATGTTAAAACATATTCTGCATGCTCTTATTTACATATCTTTTTGGCCTGGAAATCTGAAAGTTAATTCAAACTGATATGCTTTAGAAGATTCAAGAAGAAAATAACTACTTTTCATACCAACCTTTGGATTTCCTGAAGATTTCAGTGATAAATAATAGAACATACATAAACACTGACAAAATTTTGGAAGTTCATTTCAATAAAATATAACATCTAAAAAATAAGTGAACACCACATATATGTAATATTTAAATAATTATAATAAAATGAAGAACTGTGTACCCACCACCTTCCACCTCTAATAGCAGTTAAAATAGTTGTACTGGTTCCAGTGCCTCTTCCTGATGGCATTTCCCCTACCCCCCACCACACATACATTCCACCCTGAATTTTGTACTATTTTGTAGTATTCCATTATTTCTCTCTAGTTTTACCACAGAGCTGTGTAAAACTTCATAAGATATAGTTTTGTTTTGCTATTTCCAACTTTATATGAATGGAATCATAGTAAATGTATTCTGTGACTATTCTGTGAATTGCTTCTTTGGTTCAGCATGATGCTTTTAAGATTCATACACCTCGATGCATATAATTGGGTTCATTTTTATTGCTATATAATGTGGCATTGTATGGATATACTATCTCAAATTTATCCATTCAGGGTTGATGAGCATTTGGGAAATAGCAGTTTTTTGCTATTACAAAGCTTTCCACTATAAATATTCTTGCTTTCATGTAAAGAATCTCCAGGGCACACAGCCAGGACTAAAATTACTGGGTCTAGAGTAATATCAAACAAAGTGGTGGTACCAATTTACACTCCCACCAAGAGTGCATGACAGTTCTTCTTCACAACCTCCAAAACCCTTGCTATCCTCCAACTTCTTAATTTTTAGCTAATCTGATAGCTGAGAAATGGTGTTTCATTGTGGTTTTAGTTTGTATTTCTCTATTACTAACTAATCAGGATGAGTATGTTTTCACATATTTATGGGCTATTCTTATTTAGTATAATGTGACATACCTTGTTTGTTTTTTGCCCATTTTTCTCTGTTTTTTTAGGGGGGGTTCTGTAATTCTCTTTTAAAATTTTAGGTGTGCTTTATATACTCTGTATATAAATGCAAATAATTTCTTCCAGTTTGGGGCTTGCATTTTCCTCCCTCCTTTTGGTATATTTTGACGACCAGAAATTCTTAGTCATATTTATCAACCTTTTCCTTTTTCAATTTTGTTAAGGAATCATTCTCCATGCCCACATTATAAAAACATTCTTCTATGTTATCTCTCTCTCAAAAAAAAGAGTGATACCACAGGAATTTTGGGAAGATGGCATTCAACTAACAGGCAGAGCTCAAAGCTCTCACAAAAACAATGGAGAAAGAGCCAAAAGCTGACCAAGGGGCCTGCTTTGGGGTTCAGCAGACCAGAACAGTGCAAGACAACTCCCAGGAGGGTGATGGACAGAGTGGCAAAGAGGCTGAAAGAACAAACTTGAATTACTAAGCCCACATATTGGCCAGGAAGGGCTCCCCTCTCCCACCTTCAAGATACTAAGCTGGGGTAAAACCCCTGGCTCACTGCAGCCAAATGAAAGGGGAACAGACATCTATCTCCCTGTTAAGGGAAAATGAAGGGGGAGTCAGGGTGTTTTTCATCAGTGAATTTGGCCAGCAGAGCCAGCTTTGACTCTCAGCTCTAGAGATTCAACACAGGAACACAAGAAAGCCAAGACTGAAACACCTCTGTGAAAAGGTGCACTGACAAGCACCATCAGCTGGTTGGTCTGGAAATTGCATGGACAAAAACTGTTCTCAGTTCTCTTGGTATCCTAACTCTGGGAGAAGTTCTGCACCTCACTAGTGAGTCCCTGGCCCAATTCTGATAACTTAAGCTGGGCAATTTCAAAGACTTAGAATAAGTTGAACCAAATATCAAAGAGAGCTCTGAAAAAAAATAGGCAAGAGTGAGAAATCAACCATCAGTGTAAGTTTACCAAGACATTTGGATTCTTAGACATCAGCAAAAAAATTACAAACCATACTAGGAAACGAAGAGATGGCTCAGCCAAAAGAGCTAACCAAATATGCTGAAAAGATAAAGTATTTAAGACAATTAATCAGTAATAATCACATAACTCTCCTAAATCACTTAAAAAGGGTTTAAAGAAAATATGACTCAAGAAATAAAGGATATTAAGAAGAAACTGGGTGAGCATAAAGAACAATTTGAAAGACTGCAACAAAAAGTAACAGACCTTATGGGAATGAAAAACATGATGAATAAGATAAAAAATACATTAGAGGCACATAAGAGCATATTTGAATTGCTCAAAGACAGAAATAGTGGTTTCAATGACAGAAGATCTGAACTGGAAAAGACAGGAGGACAGAAAGAGAAGCTAATGGAAAAAATGAATTACAACGTGAAATGCACAAACATTTGCATTATTGATGTCCCAGAAGGAGAAGAGAATGGAAAAGGGGCAGAAAGAATATTTGAGGAAATAATGACTGAAAACTTACCAGCCCTTTTGAAAGACATAAATATCAATATACATGAATGGCAATGCACCCAAAACAGAATAAACCTGAATAGACCAATTCCAATACATTTACTATTCAGAATGACAAATATCAGAGGTAAAGAGGGGATTCTGATAGGAACAAGAGAAAAGAAAAGCAAAACATACAAGGGAAACTCAATAAGATTATGTACTGGCCTCTCATCAGAAACTATGAGTGAATGAAGAAAATGGTATGATGTATTTAAGGTGCTGAAAGAGAAAAACTAACTGCCAAGAAATCTCAATCTTACAAAACAGTCCTTCAAAAATGAAGGTGAGTTGAAGGTCATCTCAGACAACCAAAAACTGATAGAATATGTTACCAAAAGACCAGAATTACAAGAGATACTAAAGGGGGTGCTGCAGCTTGAAAGGATAAAAAGTGAGAGATTTGGAGAAGAGTTTAGAAATGAAGATTGTTAGGAAGGGTAAATTAAAGGATAAGAAGACAGACAATAGGATGACATGACAACAGAGAGTCAAAGGACAAAATGGGTGACATAAGTAATCCATTTACAGTAATAACATTGAATGTTAATGGCTTGAACTCTCCAATCAAAAGACATAGACTGATAGAATGATAAAAAAATATGAGCTGTCTATATGGTATCTACAAAGGACCAAACTCAGTCATCAGGACACAACCAGGTTAAAAGTGAATGTTTAGAAAAAGGTGTTCCACGCAAATAGAAACTAAAAAAGAGCTAGAGTAGTGATAATAAAATCGTACAAAACAGATTTCAAATGCAAAACTATAAGGGATGAAGAAGGTCATTATATATTAATAACATTATATATTAATAAAAGGGGCAATTCACCACGACAAGCATGACAGTATGCAGTTCCATCTCTTCTTAGAGGGGCTTGTCCCTCATGGAATATGCTTTCTTAGATTATTATGACCTCATTTTTCTTGTAGGGTCAAATGAATACCAAGTTTTGCTTCCTTATTTCCTCTCCCTGGTTACCCAACCAATGCCGAAATTCTTTAATATGATCTTTCTAAAACCCTGTTAACTATAAACTGCATGTTTTCATATGCTATGTACTCTTCCTCACTGCAACAAGTAATAATAGAAAATTGTCCACCACAGGTGTTCCTGGGTCTTTGGCTAAAGAGCATTGACAATTATGAGGTTAGAAGATCTATTTGAGAGGATAAACAACATTAATGGATACAAGAGAAATTTCTCCATAAGGATGGAATCCATAAGGTACTATCCAATGACTTGCTAGGAATATAACTTTTAAAAAGTACACACACAACATAAGACAAAAATATTCTATCAACAGGACATTCAATATGTTCAATAAAGATGAGGAAGTAATCGTGAAATTGATGATAATCAAATAGGAAATTACAAACAGAAAGGAAAATTTTAAAGAAAGAATAAAACATGGGTAAGAACTATCTGAGAACTGTGGTAAAATATCACACTGTTTCATATACAAATATTTAGTGTACTATAAGAATAGTTAGGGAGCTCATCAGAAGAAATATTTAAGAAGATAATGACCATAACTTTTCTGAATATAAGGAAAGACATCAAACCTCAGAACTATGACAGTTAAAAGTGCCTAGG
>JAQZBX010052357.1:0-19151 GCA_029593785.1 Cabassous unicinctus
CCATCTTTTTTTCCCAAAAACTGTTTTAGCCTTCTTGAAAAAGAATTTAGTATTAGGTAAAACATTCCCCTTCAGCAAACTGTGGTCCCAATGAGACCAGTTCTGATCACACTTGTTTTAATAATCTTGCTATTAATAAACATAATAATAGTACTAAGCAGAGACTTAGTACTGCTGGGGGAAATGGGTCAAGGGTGAGACTGGGATCAAGTTTCTACATTTGATTTTAGTGAGGAATTGTGGCTGGGAATGGAATGGGAAATTGGTTTAATAATCGTATATTTGGAACTTATTATTGTTTGCATCTTGACTCATTTTATATATTTTCTGGCCATTCTGGCCATTCTGGCCATTCTTAAGTGTTGTCTCCACAGTATTTCTTTCTCAGATTCCTGGCTCTGAGCTACAAGTGGAGATCTTGACCTTTCTGGGCCACAAAATCCAGCTTCCCCAGGTGTTACTGACTCCCTGAGGCTCTTTAACCGGTGGGATCCCTTTCACAAGCTGGGCCTGTTTCCCAACATTGGGATCTGGGAATGGCTGACTGATGTATGATGTGGAGGTGGGGGTATACTAAGGTCATTGCCTAGTACAAATTTCTAAGGACATTGTGGGAAGAACAAAGAAGTGTCAGTGTATAAAGAAGAAAAGATAGTTTTGGGTCTGTGTGGGGAATGAGGATGACCGTTTTGTTCACTTAGGTTTACATCATATAAAATTTTCAACAATCACAAAATCACAGGATGTCTTGGAGCCCAGGATGGACTCAGACTTATGTAAGAATGTGAGTTGTACTGGAGAATGGAAGGGAATGAGTAAGGCAGGGCTTGAAGGAAGTTAGCTCTGGTTTTAGAAAGTTGGGGTCATATTTTGACCTGGTTTCGACATGCACAAGAGACCAAGTACCTGCCCATTGCAGGCTCACACTCTTGGTGAGTTCAAAAGAAAGCATGTCCCAAAAGAACAGGCATCCCAGAAGGACCAGAGAAAGCCTGACCTCAGTCCCTCTCCCCTTATAAGGTCAGGCTCTCTGGCATGCAAATGTTCTTAAGCTCAATGTTAAATTTCCACTCGGGCTGTGGGAGCTAGCGTCTGTCTCCTCAGATAGGGCTGGGCATCTCTGAGGAAGGCAGAGTTGTGGTGTAGAATATGAGGTTGCTGGGTCTTCTTCTCTGTCTGGTGGGACCTCTCCAAGGTGTGCATCTCAGATATCAGATATGGGCCTAGGAGGATCTTGTGACTGCAGATGACTGACAGAGGTTGCTTTTCCTTGTCCCTAGGTGTTCTGTCCGAGGTGCAGCTACTGGAGTCAAGACCAGTGCTGGTAAATTCATCACAGACTATCTCCCTCACCTGCACTGTGTCTGATTACTCCATCGCCAGTAGTTTCTGCTGGAGCTGGATTCGTCAGTCCACAGTGGTGGGTCTCGAGTGGATTGGTTGCATCAGATATGATGGGAGTTTATACTATAACCCATCCCTTTGGCATCGAGTCACCATCTCCAGAGACATATCCAAGAACGAGTTCTTCCTTCAGCTGAACTCTGCAACTGAAGAAGATGCAGCCATCTATTATTGTGCAAGAGACACAGTGAGAGGAAGTCAGTGTGAGCCCAGACACAAACATCCTCAGCTGTGGGAGGTAGTTGAGCTGCAGAGGGTGCTCAGGACCCATTGATATGGGGGCAGCAACTCAGAGCCATGTGCAAAAGGATCTAGGAAGGGGTTTCCTGTTGAGATCAGTGGTTCCCCTACTGTTAGTTCTCAGAGGCTCCTGAGGGACATATCTTATTTTGTTCTGTGTGGCTTTGATTTTCCACATTCTCTTTGAAGGCAAACAAGGAGGAAGTGATATTCTATGTTTTAAAATAAGCAGAAGAGGTGTTACCAGTTACTTGTGACAGCTGGAAAACGTGCCTTCTAAAACTTCATCACTTAAGCAGCTTTGAAAACTTCAATACACTAATTGTGCTGGTTTTCTATTAATCTAATATTAGTAGCTTACTCTTTGTACTAAGGTCCCTGAAGGATATTAACCAGATCTTCTCATTTTTACTTACAGTAATAAGATAATGTCTCAAACAAAACCAAATAGACCTTATGACCCAGTAAATCTGTAAATTTTATCAGAACCAAAAAGCTTGATATCTTCAAGAAGTTGGCACAAAAATATCAAACTGTGGTTTATTAACTGCTAAAACCAAGGACAAGTTGAATGTGCTTGAGACAATGCAGGACTGGTAATTGTATGTCCCTTCTTCACAAGACCCCTGGCATCATTGTTTTTATTTTTTACTCATTTTTTTTCTCACTTACCCCTTTTCTTTTGTCTGTAAACAATCTTAGCTCCCATTTTCATTTTGAACTGGTTTGAGGAAGATCCCCTTAGTTCCTTGTTTGTACACTCAATAAATCACCTTTTCACTGAGAGATGTGTTTCTCCTTTGTGGTGTTGAATTAGGATGTTCCTTCTTTTGGAAATAGCCATGCTTATGGCAACATTTTGGTGAGACAGGCAAGAGCTGTGCTTCTCTGGGACATAGCCCTCTAGAGCAGCCAGGATGCATGTTTTGTCATCTGAAGGGCTTCCCTGTAACATTTAGTCCTGTGCCTAGCAGCTGCCTAGGAATTTCTATGGAGAACCAAGGCTGGTAGTTCTGGGAGAAGTTTCTGCCATAGGCAGATACTGGGCACTTTGTGCAAAGGGGATTTTGAAGCTGGGTTTTTCCCTGTGATAGGTAAGCATGTGAAATTCTTCGTTCTCTTCTAAACTGTGCTTAATTTAGCTTTGTCAGTCTGCTCTTGCCAAGGAGACTTTTGGATTGGTTTTGCTGGTCTGCTAATATTGAAATTGTTAGATTGGCTCTGTCAATTTGCTCATGCTGGGGGGACGGTTGAATTTTGAGTTGATCTGCACTTGTGATACAAACCTGGTGGATTTGAGTCCAATTAGCTATGATCTCAGATTTGGGGTTCACTTGGTGATTTTGAAATCACATTTTTGCTTTGAAGTTTGTTGATTTTGAGGAGCTCCTGTGCTTGATGCTCTGTCTTTGTGACTTCTGTTGGTGTCACGTAGACATGGGAAATTCTCATGATGTGCCAGCTGTGTCTCCTACAGGTTGTGTTTTTGACAATTGGTCAAAAATTGGCAGGGACTCCCTAAATAAAAATAAATTGATTTTCTATTGTAATACTGCCTAACCACAAAAAAAATGGGATGACAGAAAAACATGGCCTAAGAATGGGACTGTAAATGTTAATATTATTTTGCAGTTAGGTTTGTTTTGTAAGAAAAATAACAAATGGGGTAAGGTACCTTATGTTCAAATTTTCTTAAGATTGTATAGTGACCATGAAGCCTAAGAAAAATGTAAATTACTAGATTTAAAGAGCCAAAAGAAAGTGCCTCAAGAGCCTGAGGAGGGGGACCCCTTAGATGATGTTCTGTTCCCTCCTCCACCACCCCTGTGTGTTTGGTAGTACCTCTTGATGCCCCTCCAGCACCTCCTCATTATCTAGGAGAGGGCACAGCTGGGGAATGGGTTCTCCACCCCACATCCATAATGGTGTACAATTTGGTCAGGGAGCAGCCACTTCTGAGGTAAGGCAATTTCCAATGCACCAAGTCCCTTTAGGAACTGATGATCAAGCACCATCTTAAGATTTCATGCTGGTACATGCCCCATTCTCAACCTCTGATTTAATAAATTGGAAAAACAGTACCCCTGGCTATAGAGAAGACCCTGAATAAATGAGAAAGTTGTTTATATCTATCTTTGCCACACACACACTTAATTGGGCAGATATTCAGGCATTATTGAATGTTTTACTGACTCCAGAAGGAAGACAGATGGTTCTGGATAAGGCTAGACAAGAAGCTGAGCACCTGAGGGAAGTGGCCACAGAGAACCCTGTTTTTGCTGCCCTGGGAGATATGGGTCCTGAAGCAGATCCCACTGGGACCCAAACAAGCCCATGGAGTGCACCCGGTTGAATGATTATAAGGTATGCATTTTGGTTGGTTTAAAGAATGTAGCCCCAAAGCAAAAATCTCTGAACAAAATACAAGGGGTACATCAGGAATCTAATGAAAGTCACTCAGATTTTTTGGAAAGAATTTTCAAGGTATATCATAGATACATGGATATAGATCCAGAGAAGCTTGAGAATTCTAAGATTATTAATATGATGACGTTCATTAGTCAAAGTACTCCAGACACCCATCATAAATTGCAGAAAATAGAATGTGGGCTTTCAATGCCTATGGCCATGCTAATAGATATTGACTTCAAAGTATAAAATAACCATGATCAAGGCCAGAAGCAACAGCTAGAGCAGTAGACTGCATTGTTAGCAGCTGCTCTGAGTGGGAACAAACTACAAGGGGAGTGAGGCTAGGGATTTAAGAAGGGAGGTTGTATACCTACTGGAAAACAGTGTGCTTATTGTGAAGAAAAAGGTCATTGGAAAAAAGAATGCCCCAAATTGTTTAAAAAAAATGTAAAAGGTGAAAAGCAAAATAGAAATGATGGCCCATGGGCTCAAGTCAGAGGATTCTGATTGGAGGCACTGGGGATATTGGCAGCATTTTAGTCTGCTTTTCCCATCTCCCAACAAGAACCTCAAGTAAAAGTAAATATGGGAATTATCTGATAGACTTTCTTTTTGATACAGGGACAGCCTATTCAGTACTGAATCAGCAATTAACCATAAAACAAACTAGTAGATAATGATAATTGGATTAAACAGTCAGTGCATACCTAGAGTGCTTTCATAGGCCTTGGATTGAAAATTTGGAAAGGAATATTTACAACATTAAGTTTTATATGTGCATGAGTGTTATCTACCCCTATTGGGAAGAGACTTTTTGACCAAATTAAATGGTCAAGTTGTGTTTTTAGACAGAGAGGTGAAAATTTGGGTATCCCCTGACAAAGAACTGCATTTGCAAGCTAAGTTCCTACAATCCTAAGAACCTGAAAAGGACCCTGTACCAGTCCACATTTTGGAACTAGTCACCTCTAAGGTATGGTCATCTGGCATCCTTACGGTCATCCTTATGGTCATCTGTCACAGCTAAGGCTGTGACAGTCTCCTTGGTAAAGACAGAACTCAAAATGAGAGCAAATCAACCCAAGGTACATCAATATCCTATATCATTGCAGGCTAAGAGAGGCATTAAACCAGTAATTGAGACATTAAAAGGAGCTGGTCTTATTAGGTCTTGTCAGTCTCCATATAACACGTCTATACTCCCAGACTTGAAGCCTGACACTAGTAAATACAGGTTCATCCAGAACTTGAGAGCTATAAACAAGACTTTAAAAGATGTTTGCCTAATTGTGCCTAATCCTTACACCTGGTCTACCATTTTAATGATTCTCTGTATTGCACTTAAAAGATGCCATCTTTTGCATACCTCTGGCTTTTGAGTCACAGGAAATATTTGCCTTTGAATGGGAAGACCAAGACATGAAAACTAAAGAACATACATGGACTGTTTTACCACAAGGGCTTAAGAATTTCTCCACCTTTTTAGAGGAAATCTTAATCAAAGATTTTCATGGTTTGCAATTATATTGAGTCATCTTACTGCAATAAGTAGATGACATTCTTATAGCCAGTGAAACTGCAGAAGATTCAGACACAAATGTTATGAGAACTTTGAGTTTTCTAACTCCAGGGGATATAAAATATCTCAGATGATGACTGAAATTACTAAATCCTGTGACAAATACCTAGGGTATTTGTCCTCCAAGGGCTAGAGGGCCCTCCTGCCTGAGAGATGCTAAGCCCTGGTGAATATGTCTGCCCCTAAGACAAAGAGACAGTTAGGTTTTTGATAATGGCAGGCTTCTGCTGCACCTGGATCTGCAACTTAGGATTTATTGCCAAACCCTTGTATAATGCTGTGCAAGGCTCAGGTAGAGAAGCCCTAGAATGGACTGGAGAATACAATCAGGTCTTTCACCAGATTAAGGAAAAGCTGAACATTGCTCCAGCATTGGGAATGCCTGACATACGTAAACCTTTTAACCTGTTCATACATGAAAGGCAAAGAATAGGTATTGATGTTCTCACACAAATTTTGGGAGAGCACTAAAGGCCTGTGGCATATTTCCCAGAAGAAACTGGACTTGGTAATGCAGGCTTGGTCACATTGCCTTTGGGCTGTGACTGTTACTTGTGATGTTCTGCAGGAAGCTGCAAGGTATACTTCGGGTAAGGAAGTTACAGTGCACACCCCACATAGTGTGATTTCCCTACTTGAGCAAAAGGGGAGCTACTGGATGACTGCCAGCAGGCTAGGAAAATATCAGGCTATATAGTTGGATAATAAAAAAGCACACTTCCTTAAGTTCTATGGTTCTAAACCCAGCTATGTTGTTGGAGAATCCAGTGGACCTGCTTTGCATGACTGCATTCAGGTAATTGAGGAGGTGTTCTCCAGTTGACCAGACATGGGGGACATTTTTTTAAAAGAACTTGACTTGGGGATGTTTGTGGATAGGAGCAGCTTTATGGATCATGGACATTGATGAGCTGCATACATTGTGGCGACCTTAACAGAGGTGCTAGAGGCCAAACCCTTGCCATCAGTTACTTCAGCCCAAAAGGCTGAACTTATTGCTGTGACCTGAACCTTGGTCATTGGACAAGGTAAGAAAGTAAATGTTTACATGGACTTTCACTATGCTTTTTCTGTAGTACATGTCCATGGTGAAATTTGGAAGGAAAGAGGACTTTTGACCACAAATAATGGATTAAATATCCAGAGACTATATTAGACCTACTAGAAGCTGTATTGCTGCCTGTAGAAGTTGCAGTAATACACTGCCCCAGGCACCAAATGCATGACAGCTATTTAGCAAAAGGGAATACTGAAGCTGATTTAGCAGCAAAAAAGCCTCCCCAGACACAGTTCAAAGTTCAGGACATGAGAGAATTTGCTCTCATCCCAACTTTGGACTTCTCTTTGTTTACCCTATCCGATGAAACAATAGATCTATACAAAGCTAAAGAATGGGGATTTAATGTCAAGTCAAAAGAAGGATGGTTGCAATCAGAATTAGGCCACATTTTGCTATCAGAAAAAATAGTGGAATCTGTACCATCATATTTGCACCAAGGAACCCACGATGGAAAAGAGGCGTTTGCAACACGGATTAGAGGACATATGGTAGAACCAAAAATTCAAGCAGCAACTCATAAGATTATGGGTAAATATGTTTTATGTCATAAAAATAACCCAAAGACTAGCAGAATCCCTCTGACAGCAGAGGTGCAAGCTCAAAGTTTTTCATCTGGAGAAGATTGGCAAATAGATTTTACAATGATGCCCCCAAGGAGCCAGAAACTTCTGCTAGCTTCTAGTATTGGTTGATACATTTTCAGGGTGGGTAGAAGCCTTCCCCATCCACACTGAAAGAACAATTGAAGTCACAAAAGTTTCATTAAAGGAAATAATACCTAGATTTGTGATCACATTCTCCAATCAAAGCAATAATGGCAGCACCTGTTTCAAAAGTAACTCAAGATGTTTCACAGACACTTGGAATTAATTGGAAGTTACATGCATCATGGAGACCTCAGTTAACTGGAAAAACTGAAAAGATGAATCACACTTTGAAGAAAACTATTACTAAGGTATGTCAGGAAACTAACTCTACTTGGGACAAAGTGCTGCCTATTGCCCTTCTCAGAATTCAGGTTGCCCCTAGAAATGAACTAGATTTAAGTCCTTTTGAAATGAATTTTGTGAGGCCTTTCTTCAAAAATATAATTGAGAATATGTCTATGCAAAGTATATATGATAAATTGCAGAAAGATGCAGTCATTTCCTTAGGAAATACTATAAAATGATTTCTGAATTTACAAGTAATCAACTTTCTCTCCCTACAAACTTGACTTTACAAAATTATAAACCAGAACATTTAGCATTATTAAAAAACCTGGAAGAATAAGTCACCTGATGACCAGCTCACCCCTAAATAGGAAGGACCACATGTTGTATTATTAAATACTTACTCTTCTCTAAAATTACATGGCATCAAGCCATGGATTTACCACTCATGAGTTAAGCCAGCTTCCCTAGAAGAAAAAGTAGAAAAAGAAGACTCCTACTCTATTATGCACACCCACTGCTGACCTAAAGCTGCTTTTTTGTAAGTCACCCAAACCATTATGCTTCGAATTAATGTTCTTTTCCTTGTTCTCCTATCACAGTTGGTGAAATATAATATCTTTTTAAAATGGACTGCAGCAGTAGCTGCTGTTCATTAGAAAAATGACCGTTGTGTTTGTAGCTATTTGCCAACTGCTGGAAGCAGTAATTTGCCCTGGGCTATTTTGCCCTTGACTTTACAAAACTGGTCAGACTGGATAGTTACAGCCTGTCCTACACCACCATCACCCATGCCTTCCTGCAATTCCAGGGTCTGTGACTTTCCTAACCCACATAAGCATAGAACCTCCATACCTAAGTGGTGGGAACTCCCTGTACCAGATTTAGAATACAGTATAACAATTACACAACTGGTAAAAAAAAAAAAAAAGTATAGAGTCTCTAAACTAGAAGATTATTTTCAGACCTCCCCAATGTGTACTTCAACCTGGGATGGGAAAGTTTGTTTAGTAGCAGAGAGAGGAACTTAACATGGTAATGCCCCTTTTTGTATAGAATAGTGAGATGTCTTGCCCAGCAAAGCCTAATAGGTGATCCACCCCATTCTAAGTGTGATAGAATAATTTTTCCATGGAAAGCTGAATGGCAAATTGTGGTCCCACTGAAGGAATATGGTGGCCAGGATGAAAAAAGTTGTCCTACAAAATATAATGGCTTTGAACATATTATCTACAGCTCAAGGGGGAACATGTGCATTAATTGGTATAAAACATTGTACCTACATACCTGAGGAACATGATAATGCATCTTCTATATTGGATCATATGCAAAGTCATATTGAACATGTTAAAAATCTTGGCAGACAACTCATTTTCTGAGTGGTTAAGGAACTTACTTATGAAATGGAGAATGCCTCTCTTAATTATTGCCTTTATTTTGCTTGCCACATGCTTCTCTTGTTGCTTCCTTTATTGTCTTTGTCGGTTTATGGCTAAAGCATCCTCCACAATGATATGAGAATTTTATTCACCCCTAATCAGCAGGAAGTAACTACAGAAAATAAGACCTTTGTCCATTTTCCTTATATGAGGGATACTTATAAAACTTATCTTCTTAAGAGTAAGAAGAGTATAAACACAAGGAAGGATTTGTAAAATATGCTGCTTGAAATTTCTTCACTTAAGCAGCTTTGAAAAGTCTAAAACTAATTAAGCTGGTTTTCTGGTCATCTAATTTTAGATGTTTGCTCTTTGCACTTAGTTCCCTGAAGGATATTAACCAGACCATATCCATTTTGCTTACAGGTGTAAAATAATGTCTCAAAGCAAAACCAGACAGAATGGTGTAAATCTGTAACTTTTCTCAGAGACAAAAACTTGATATCCTTGAGTGGGTGTCTGAGAAAAGAGCCATGAAGACTTGCACTGGCTCAACTTTATCTAAACTGTGGTTTATTAACTGCTGAAATCAAAGACAAGTTTGGTGTGCTTGAGACAACATAGGATGGAAAAGTTGCATGTACCCTGCACACAAGACCCTTGGCATCATTTTTTTAAATTTGTTTTTCTTCTCAACTACCCTTTTTCTTTTCTTTTTCCTATAAAAACCCTAGCTCCCATTTTCACTTTGAACTTTTGGGGGGGGGGAAGATTTTCCCAGTTCTTTGCTTATGCACTTGTAATACATGACCTTCTCACTAAGAGACAGGTTTGTCCTTGTGGCATTGGATAGGAAGGGCCTATCTATTGAAAATAGCCATCCCTATGGTAACAATAGTATCCATCTATACTACTACATTTAGGCTAGTGCACAACTATCCCAGTTGTCTGTTTTGTTGGGGCACAGCAAGGATGCTCAAGACCAGCTCACTCAGAGTTCATATCACTAAGGAAAATAGAAGGCAAAGTGAGAGAGAGACAGAGCAGCAAAACTATTTGACAAGCCCTGGAAATTGAGGGTTATGGGTGTTTCAGTACCCCAGTCAGTGTCCAGGGTGAAGAAATGGACAACATTTGGAAGTGTCAAAAGTCTGAAGTAACATCTAGACAGGGGTGGCTATATGCTCTCTTCCTGTGTCCCAATATCAACAGGTCTTCAGCTTCACATTCTGTCCCAAAGCCATATGTAGAGAAATACATGCACTTGTGACCCCTTCTCTCTACTAATGAAATTTAACTCATCCCCTGACCCTGCAGCTCCTAGTGGAGTCCAGTCTTATGTCTGTGCTTCCCCCATTCTAAAACAAAGAATCAGGAGACTCACCATTGAATCATCTGGCCCTTTTATAGGGTAAACATATAACAAAGAATCTCTGTTTCCAGGCACACATTGTACAGTGCAGCTAGTGGCATCTTTAGAAACATGAGGCATGAGGAAGCTCAAGGGTGTCTGTTCCAATGATTTATGTCTCTCTGTACTTGGGTAGTTCCAAATCCCAGTTATGAGTTTCAGATCATCCTTGTTTGTGCTAATTTTATTTTCAAATAATTATTTTTAAAACTGGTGACACTGACTAAATTTTAATTTCAATAGCTGAATACTTGGTCCAGTTGTCTCAGACATTTTTTATATCAACTGAAAAATTTCCAATTATACTTTTATTCTACTGATCCAATATAATCTATTTTCATTCTGTACATAAATGTCTGCCTCTCCAAATATCTGTGAATGAAATAGTCTTCAAGGCAAACCAAATTTCCAATGTGACCTCTCTGTATGTAAGTTATTTCTAAATATTTTCTTTATTTAGGGATTTATTGTGTGTCTGTTAATAAATTACTGATTATAGCTGATATATTGAGTTCATATGTAATTATACACAACTAGATAATTGGTCCTATCATTTCTTGCCTGATATAAACATGGGAAAATTGGGCTCTGAGCTTAAACAACTCAAGTATTTCTATTTGGCCTTTATCTCATCATAGAGGTAAATATTTTCCAGGTTGAAGTCATTTGAATCAGAAGCAACTTTGATTCTGGGCACCATGCAGATCCCCACAGGTTATACCCAAGTTAGAAAATCACAATTCCTACATAATTTTGGGAGTGCAAGGCCATACACAAGCATTGTTATCAATTCATCATGAGATGTTAGTGCAGAGAACAGTCTTCATTCCCATGAGCAATTCCCCTACACTCCTGACAATGATTCATGGGGGATGGTCACCTTATTGCTAAAGAATACTTCATATTGAGAAAGTGTTTTTAAATTTATCTACATCTTGTGGGCACATTGATATAATATTATCTACCAATGCAATTTGAGTATCACATATTGTAACAGTTTGGCATTATGAATTCAAAAATAGATATTGAATTATGCTTGTAAACTAGTCTGTTCCTCTGGGCATGATTAAATGATTAGAGCTTTAATTAGGCTACATCTGTAGGGTGTTGAGTCCCCACCCACCAAGAGGTGGGGACTTACAGATAAAAGACATGGCAAATGACAGAGTTGGAGTTTTGATGCTGGAGTTTTTGAGCTGGAGCCCTGGGAAGTAAGCACACAGTGGAGCTTAGTCATGACAAAGGAGAGAAGGCCCCAGGAAAAGAGATGAGCTGTTCACCTGACAGTTCACAGGTGGCCTTGTGGAGAGATGCAAAGCTTAGAGAGCCTCAAAGTCTATAGCTGGCCTTGTGGAGGAAACAGAGGAGCTGAGCCTGGAGAGAAATGGAGCCCCAGGAAGAGAGGAACCCGAGAAGCCTGAACTCTTGGCAGACATCAGTAGCCATCTTACCCTAACACATGGCAATGGACTTTGGTGAGGGAAGAAACTTATGCTTTATGGCCTGGTAACTGTAAGCTTCTACCGCAAATAAATACCCTTTATAAAAGCCAACAGATTTCTGGTATTTTGTGTCAGAACCCTTTTTGGCTGACTAATACACATATTATCCCGTTTGTTTCTGTAAAATCAGTAATAAGTTTAAAAAATGACCTCTTCATATATTATCTTGGATTTTGTTAGAAGAAATACATCATAAGAGCTCAGAGTTCTCTACATTATATTTCTTGAATTCAGAGCTACTTAAATGCCATAACTCCTTCCTTGCCTGTCAGTGAAGAGTTATAATGAAGTGATGCTTCCTCTATATCACTGCTTTAAAAAATCCTGTTCTTTCTCCTTGTTTTAGTATAGATATCTTATTTTATTTCTTTCAGGAAATTGAATTAAGAAACAGAAATATATTAATCATTGTGCCATGCATCACATCCGGACACTTTCTCATGCCATGGATTCCTGCTTTGCATTTTAAAGAAAAATAAATATACTGGATTGAATACTGTCCCCTAAAAACCATGTCCTCCTTGAAACTAAAAATGTGTCCTCATTTGGAAATAGGTTCTTTGCATATTTAATTAGTCTGTATAAGATGAGTTGATACTGGATGCAAGAGGTCACTAATCCAATGACTGGTGCCCTTATACAAAGAGTAAACAGAGAATCAGAGGGAATATGGCCATGTGAAGAAGGGTGAAGAGATTGGAGTTATGCAGCTAAAAGTCAAAGAATGCCAAGAATTGCCAGCAGACACCAGGAGTCATGAGAAAGGCATGGAAATTATTCACCCCCAGAGCCTTGACAAGAAGCATGGGCATGTACACATCTTGTTTTATGATGTCAGATTCATGATCTTGACAGGATAGATTCCTCTTGTTTTGTGCCACCAAGTTATAGTACTTTGCTGTGCAAGACTAGGTCACTAATAAATTACATTTCCCAGAATCCACACTCCCAAGCAATTCTGCTGATATTTTCATGTCCTAATGCTGACTCATCTATCTCCAAATAAGGTAAAAGTTTAGTTTGTTTAAGAATTCATGTTTGGGAGGCATGGAGACACTTTAGGATTTGACAGATAAGATTCCTTGAGAATAAAACTAGACTGGTCCCACCAGTGACTCCAAAAATGACTTTCAGAAGTGTTATAGAGAAAGAAACACTGTCATTCAGGACAGGTCTACTGATAAGTCCAGATCAGATCCATAAGATAAATAAGTTGTATTATGCCTAAACAAAGCTTAGGCCAACACAAATGCTTACATTTTGATATCAATTTGTCCAAACTCCTATGTGTGAATAGAAGTCCTTTTTAACATAAAAATATTATATCATAAAGTAATTAGAAGAAAATAATATACTTACAATTTCACTTTTCCTTTACTTAATCTAAGTATGTGAGATAACTTCTTGTTATAAAGAAAGTTATAATATCCAAAAGAAGAAAGGAATCAAGTACAATGTGAAACCTAGGAATCAGAATTTGGACCTATATAACCTGACTGGCAGCTGCATGGACCTGACAGGCAGTTTTGAATAAGGCCCGCTGTTCCCCATTCAGGAGTCCCATCACACAGGCCCCAGGAATTCCATTTCAGCCTTTTGATTCCAGCAAACAAGTGTTGTATTGGGAAAGTGCATCTAGTTGACCAGAATACTTAACACCATCCTTAAGGAGACAGACACTTCCACACAATCTGGATCCTCCACTGAAGCTGAGGAGAGGGAACTTGGTCCCCCTGATCCCATAGGTGCACTGGGTTGCAAGCTCATACAAACTTGTATCCCATCCTTGTCACTTTGTGGACTTTGAAGGTGCTATCAAGGTGGGTGAGGCCCCAATTCTGTGCAGTCCAGACCCAGTGTACTGGTATGAATGGGAGGATTATTGGGACCTCAGGTTGACCCTCCCAAGAAGCTCAAGACAAGTGCTTATCCCTGCTCTTAAGTTCTGGGTTATGAACCCTGGGGATTCTCATCTAGAGGTCAGGTAGGAAATATGCAAAGTGAATGGGACTTCCCATTTAATCCACCACAAACCCTGCCTAATGGAGCCTTTTCCACAGCCCATCTAGTGCTGTCCTCAGTGCTGTTGCTCTCTATCGTTCTTCACAGATGGGGTCTGCCACCATCCTTGCCCTCTTCATGGCTCTTCTCCCAAGTCAGGGAATGATCAAGGCTTTGGAGTCATAGAGGAGTGTGGGCAGGACAGAGCCTCTGGTCTCTGAGTCCTGAATCTCCCATACAAATGTCATCACCAAGGAATGGCTGGTGCAGTCTAGGGGAGAGGTGGAAAGGTCCAGGAATTCCCACAGGATCTCCTGTAAGGCCTCTGGGTATAGCTTTACTAACTACTGGATCCACTGTGTGCATGAGGAACCAGGGAAGGGCATGAAGTGGGTGAGAAATATAGATCTTATGGCTCAGAAACACATTACAACCTGCCCTTTCAATATCAAGTCACTCTTTCTACAGACAACTTTGCCAGCTCTGTTTACCTCCAGTGGACTAGCCTGAAGGCCTTAGACAGAGCTGTGTATTACTATGCAATGGACACAATGAGAGAAACAACATCATGAGAGCACCAACATCTCTTAGGTAGCCCAAAGCTTCAAGATAGACTTCTTGGAGAGAAGGTATCCTGTTAAAGCTGTCCCTGAGAACTAGATACCAAACTGACTGCTCTGCATGCCTTGGACCAAGGTGGAGGGTGTGGGGGCTAAGATTGTAAAGGAAGTGTATCCACAGCTGAAATTTCCCCAAAAGACAGTTAATGAAAGGCTGCTGAAGTTTAATCTGTATCCTTATAAGTTCAGAGACATTAAGATTTTTGTATGTACATACAAAGGTCTGGGTGTGGTGTAAGAGGCAAAGCTTTAGAAGAAAGAAAGATCTCCTGAATGGACAGAAATTCAGTGTCAGTTGTATTTCTATTTGAGGTAGTTCTATGATTAGCCTTGATGGGAAAACTAAGAAATATGCAGAGTCCAAGAAAGGCCGATTCACTACCTCCAGAAACAACTCAAAAAGCATGCTGTTTCTACTAATGAGTATCCAGAGAGTCCAAAAAACATCTACATTTCAATGTATAAGGGACACAGTGAAAGTAAGGCAATGTGAGTCCAGATGAATACCTCCTTGGGGCCTAAGAGGCTGTTGGCTGAGGTGCTTAGGACCCCATAATATATGTTCCTTCAGCACCTGTTGAATCAGGTGCTGAAAGAAGTACAGGCTACCTTTGGGGCTGTGGTTTCCCCTTGAGCAAAAATTGTAATTTCTTGAGGAATCCACATCTTCTTGTGACTTTTGTATTACCCTCATTTTGTCCTGTCCTATGTGCCATGCAATGTTCTGTATCTGAAAACATTTCGTGGGAAATATTTCACCAAATATGAGCTAAGTGCAAATTGGCTCTCATGTACAGAGTGAAAATCAAGGCAAGATATGGAACCCAGAGAACATGGATTAATGAAGTAATTAGCTATGTGGAAGATAATTAATATGGGACAAATCACCGAGATAGGAAGGTCAGTATTAGTTCAGAGGGGAAGGTTTCAGATTCCTGTAGGAAAACACAGTGGTGCAGGGAAAACCCTGAGGGTAGAAAGAGCCTGAGTACATAGAGGTTTTCTATAATCATAGTGACAGGCTGACTGACTGAATGAGAAAAGTGATGGGGTAATTGAAGTGTGTACATTGAAAGACACTAGGTCTGAGAAACACTGCCCCTTACATCTAAATCTCAATGTGTAGTTGTACAACTCACAGCTCTGATACCCTGTACCCTGTGGACTTGGCACAAGCTCTTCTGCAAACTCTGGCTTTGGGAAAAGGGACAGATACAGATATTTTACACTCTTAATTTTTCTTAGAGTTCTGTGTTCATTAACCCAGAATGGATTTAAATATATGTCAAATAAAATATTAATTTACTTCTATTATTATTAAAATATAAAGTTCTGTTAATTGTGAGTTTGGAATTTCAGCAAACCTTTCCTATTAATAATGACTAAAATAGATTGGGGAAATATTAAAATTGCTTCAGTCCATCAGAGAGCTAATAGGGAAAAAATTAAGGCAAAGAAATTGATTTCAAGAAGTATGCTTGTCATTGGGAAATGGATGTAGCTCAAGTGGTTGAGAACCTGTTTCCCATGTATGAGGTCCTGAGTTCAATCCCTCATACCTCCTTAAAAAAAAGAAGTATGTTTGTCATATATTGCTGCTTTACCATCCAGATGTACAATGAAGAGAAAAACAAGTTGAGGTCTTCAGTCAAAAGAGAAGAGATCATGGATAAAAGGTTTAGATCACAGTGAAGAACAAATCACAACATTAATAAAAACCATAAAAATCCATAGAACTGATCGGATTGCCAAGAGATAAGAAGGGAAACCAAAATTAAAGGAGTAATTAATAGAAGAAAACATTATTGTAGTTACTAGAGAAAAGGGTCCCCAAGAATGCCATGGACCAATTCTCCTTCTAAGAATTTTGGGAATAATATAAACTAGAAGGATATTCATGGTCTCTTCAGGGATAATCTTCCTCTGCCCTACTCCTTCCAATAATCTTTGGGTCTTGGTGATGGATGAGGAGGCAAAGTTTGCAGATCTTCCACATCTTTTCCACACCAACTGAGGGGCCTTTCTACCCAGACTTGATTAAATTATAAATGGCCTAAGAAAAGGGCCAAAATCTTATGCTCCAGTGCACGTGCAATTTGGGGACAGTGAGCAAACCTTTATGGCACTTTTGCATACAGGTGCCCAGGCAACTATTATTTGGGGAAAGCAGAGAAGAGGGGACAGTGAACAATTTTGGGAGGTTTTGGCATTCTAAACTGGTATGGAGGCTGGATGTCACTGCTACCCTGTGGTTCAATGCTTTTTTATCCACATCTATGGCTAACTTTCCTGTTGGGGAATGCATTGTAGGAGTCAATGTCCTGCATCATAGCACCTTCAAGCACAGACTGTGGACATGTGCTCCCCCATTTTAGTAATTCTGGCCATCACGTTTGAGCAAGTGGCTGTTCATGCACCCCAGTGCTCCCATCTCCTCACTGCATTGCCTAGGAGTGGAAGGATCATCTCTGTGGTGGGGGAAAAGGACATTACTGAACACATAAAGGTTCTATTTGTTCCACTATCTCTGCCTATATTAGCCCAGTGCTGCCAGTGAAAAAGGCCAGTGCAGTGTGGTAGTTGACTATAGGCTATTGGGCCTTGGATGCAGAAGTATCTCCTTTACCACCCATGGTCTCATACGTTGTGCTATTTCTATATTGGACTCATCTTAGTATCATCCAGGCACCCCTATATCGGATGACCCAGAAATAAATCACTTTCCAATGGAGAATTGAATAAGAACAAGCTTGGCAGGAGATAAAAGTGTCCATTACAGCCCTCCTGACTCTAAGAACTTTAGAGTCTAGATCTCCACTGGAGATACAAGTTTCTGCCACCTGGATCCATGCCAACTGATCACTCTGGCAGAAGGAGGGAGCAAGAGGAATTCAGTTTCCTTGGCTTCTTTGTAAAAGAATTTCCAAGATATACCCCAGTGGTGCAACTCCCTTTGGGAGGCATGCTATTGAGGCTTAGTAGAAATGTAAGGGATCACCAAAATCTCAGATCTTCTTGAGGTCAGAAATCACCATCATGTCCTGGGTTCTGGATAATCAGGATATTTACCCAGGCAGTGGCATCAACCAAGCATCATCAAACAGAAGTGGTATATTCAGGATCATGCCTACCTGGGACACTGGGCATAACATGCCTGCATGAGTCAGTGAAAGAGCCCCCACCCCACCCAATGTAACAATACAAGATGAGGAAACTATTCCCTGCATTGGGTTCTTGGAGACCCCAACTCAAGGATGCCCCACCAGATGCTCACTGCTGGTTCAATGATTGATCGGCCAAGCTGAAGCCATGTGGCATCCATTGGGCAGCAACAGCTGTTTCTCTTACTTCACTTGAAAAAGTGCCCAAATGGGTTGAACTGTGAGTGGTACCCTTAGCCCTGGAACACTTAAACTCAAGCACCCCCACATATTTGTTTACTGACCCATGGGCCTTCGACAATGCCTTAGCAGTCCCATCAGGTTCATGGAGGGAATAAGATTGGAGAGTTAAAGTTTCCCTGTATGGGGAAGCAATCATTGGTTACAATAAGCAGCATGGAAAGGCTCCATCTACCTTACCTATGTTGATGCACATAGCAAGAGTCCATATCATGATGAGCATCATTGGAATGACCTAGCCAATAAGGGACACACTGAGCTGCCTTTCCTAAATCTTCCTTGGAGTGAGGCAGATGATAAACCCTGCCTGGTGGATGAGGACAATAAACTTTCCCTCAGTGACATCCGTGAAGTAGCTGAATTTCCCATGGATGCTTCCACTGCTTGGGGGATTCACTACTGAAATATACATGGTAATTCTGACACCATGAACTTATGGGGTAAGGAACATGGAATACCTCTTTTATTAAAAATGGCCCAATCTGCCATTTACCAATATGAGAGATGTCAATTACAAGCCAGCACCCAAAAATGGCATTTAGGAGCTATTCCTAGGGGGGGTCCTAGGGGGGCAATTAGACTACATCAGCCTTCTCCTGCCATCCCAAAGCCCTATGCCTTGGTTGCAGTGGGCACCTATTTTAGGTTATGGTCTTGATTTTCTAGTTTGTCATGCAGATGAAGTACATACATGGAAAACATTAGAAAAACTCTTTTGCCATCCCTCGGGATACCCAGGTGAATTCTCCACTGACCAGGCGCCCACTTTACTGCACAATCCGTTCAATGATGGACCCAGACTCACCAAATTGGGTGGACCATATATGTTGCCTACCAGACACAGACAACTGGGATTTTGGAGAACTTTAATGGCCACCCAAGAGAGGAACTTCAATTGATACCATAAGCACAGCTATGTCCAATAGAAAGGTCCACCCAATATAAAGCTACAAAGGAGCAAAATGTTTCTCAGTGAGTAGGTGATTTATTTAGAGTGCACAAGTAAGGAACTTGGGGAATCTTCCCAAAACCAATTCCCTGTGAGTGTGTGAGTTGGGGTTTCTATATACAGGGAAAGACAGAAAGACAAGAAAAAGAAAAAGAAAGAAAGAAAGAAAGAAAGAAAGAAAGAAAGAAAGAAAGAAAGAAAGAAAGAAAGAAAGAAAGAAAGAAAGAAAGAAAGAAAGAAAGAAAGAAAGAAAGAAAGAAA
>JAQZBX010052358.1:0-19149 GCA_029593785.1 Cabassous unicinctus
CAGGGATTGAACTCAGGACCTTGTATGCAGGGAGCCAGAGCTCAACCACCGAGCCACATCAGCATCCCTGAGTTGGTTTTTTCATTTGTTTGCTTGTTGTTTGTTTGTTTTTAGGAGGCACCGGGAACCCAATCTGGGACCTCCCATGTGGGAAGCAGGCGTTCAACTGCTTGAGCCACATCCACTCCCTCTCTTTATTTTTTGTAAACTCTTTTTCTGAATTGTTGATCTTTTGTTATGTATTTGACTGATCCTTTTCTCATTTCTGCTTCTGTATGTTTTTAAAATACTTTCTTTGTGGTTACCCTGGAGTTTATATTATAAAATCTACATATATAACTTAGTAAATTGAAAAGATACCAACTTAGCTTTAATTGCATACACATTCTCTGATCCTATATCTCTCCATTTCCCTTCTCTATATTGTTTTTGTTCCACTTTATATTTTGCATGTCCATTATGAGGAAATATGCCTTTTTCTTGTTTAATTGTATTCTGATTCTTATAGGAATTAAAGAGCAGAGTTGTATATTGAGGGTACAGTACTTTTGGTTTTTGTATTTACCCTTTTAGTTACTCTGACTTATGGACTTCCTTTCTGCACAATACTCCAAGCCACTCTCTCCTGTCTTTGCCTGCAGTACTCTCTTTTGTAATTCTTTTAGGGTGGGTCTTTTGTGGATGAACTCTCTCAGTTTGTTTATCTGTGAATACTTTAATCTCTCCCTCATTATAAAGGACAGTTTTGTTGGATAAAGAATTTTTGGTTGACAGTTTTTCTCTTTCAGTACCTCAAATACATCATACCACTTCCTTCTTACCTTCTTGGTTTCTTATGAGAAATTGGCACTTATTCTTATTGAGGATACCCTGTATGTGACAAATTGCTTTTTTTTTTTTTTTTCCTGCTTTTAGAATTCTCTCTTTATCTTTGCTTTTTGACATTATGATTAGTATGTGTCTTACAGTAGGTCTATTAGGGCTTATTCTGCTTGGAATACATTGCAGTTCTTGGACATGATCATTTATGTCTTTCAAAAGAGTTGGGAAATTTTTGGCGAATATTTTCTTAAATATTATTTCTGTCCCTTTTCCCTTCTCTTCTCCTTCTGGGACACCCATAGCAAGTATGTTTTTGTGCTTTTTGCTGTCACTCAAATCCCTGAGGCATTGCTCAATTTTTCTATTATTTTCTCTGTTTTTCTGATGGTATGGTTTTGATTGATGTGTTCTAATTTGATGATTTTTTCTTCTGCCTGTTTAAATCTGCTGTTGTATAACTTTATCATATTTTTATTCTCTACTATTGTTCTTTAGCCCCCATAATTTCTGTTATGTTTCTTTATATACTTTCAAATTCTTCTTATGCTCAGACATTGTCTTCTTAATATCCCTGAGCTCTTTATGCATGTTTTTCTTCATTCCTTTGATTCGATTTAGGAGATGTGTTTGCACATCTTTGATTATGTTTGCACATCTGAGTGTCCTGTAAATTTTAGTTTGTTCCCTTTACTGATCCATATCTTTCTGTTTCTTTGTATGGCTTGTAATTTTTTGCTCATGTCTAGGCATCTATTTCTCTTGATGAGTTAACTCTTTTTTAAAATTATTTTTTAAATTTTTACAGTAGCTTTAGATTATATAAATATTACATAAAAAATATAAGGGATTCCCATATACTCCCCTCCCTCTCCCTCCCACACGTTCCCACATCAACAACATCCTTCATTAGTACGGTACATTTGTTTCAATTGATGAACACACATTGAAGCATTGCTACTAACCATGGATTACAGTGCATTATAGTTTACACTCTGTCCTGCACATTTTTGTAGGTTATAACAAAATATACAATGGCCTGCATCTGTCACTGCAGTGTCATGTAGGACAACTCCAATGTCCCAAAAATGCCCCCATATTACACCTATACTTTCTTGTCCCATCCCTCAGAGCCTCTGATGGCCACTGCCTTTATGCCAATGATATGAGTTCTTCCATTGCTAGAATAATAGTAAGTCTATAGTAGAATAATAATAAGTCTACTTTAGTCCATTGTTCTTTCCCCAATCTTGAGGATTGGGGATGGTGATGCCCACTCTGCTTCTAACTGAAAGGGAACTAAGCTTTCATGGGGCAGATGAATGGAACTACCTTGCTTACAGTTGTGGACACTCTCTTTTCCTTGGGATAGGCACTGTCCATCATCATCTCCTTGTTAGTTGTCCTTGGTGGATACGTTAACTCTTAAAGTCCATTTCTCTCTCTTGTCTAGGGCTTTATTGTTGATTGGCTTTGTGTTAAGGCTTTTCTTTGATGCTTGGTCTAACTTATTCTAGATCTTTAGAATAACCTGTGTTTAACTGTTCATACTTTTTCAGCTCTTCTTCATCTAATTCTTGCCCTGGACATGTGCAATTTTTAAGATTGAACTTTTTGTGCAATTGTATCACCTCCAAGAGAGCTTCCTTTTCTCTTTTCCTACTCCAGGAATCTTAATATATTCTGTTTGTTTTTTTGCAGACTTTCCTCCCATCCCCTATGATTTGTTTAAATTATCTCTCTCACTCAGTGCTCCCTTTTCCTTACACTTTTCAGATCTGGGACCTGTGCTATCTTATTGCTTTTTTTTCTCTGTGAAGCTTATTTGTCTCCAGTTTCTTCCCTGTTAGGGCATCCCACCCTGGGGAGCCAGATGGGGTCAATCCAGGAAGGTGGGTCACTTCAGAAAAGTCCATTTGACCTTTGGATGGATCAGCCAACTGATACTGGATTGGTTACTACAATTGTTATCAGCCTTTCTATTTTGGTCTCTCTTTTCTTTCTTCACTGTGGAAACACAGTGGGGTTCCTGTTCCTTCCTTGGCCTCTGTGGACTTAGGACTCTGTTCCTGGATATGCATGGGGTTCTAACTTTTTGCTGTGCTTCAGTCTACAGTCTTTATCCACTGTGAGAGGGACCTGGGGCATCTGTGTTGCTCCTGAGCCACCTGACTCAGTGTGGCATACCTGGACTAATAACATCTTTCAGATCCTTCTTAGAAATAGGTTCAGCCCCATAGGACCAGTGGTTGAGACCTGAACTTGCCTTTTTGGGGGGAACATGAGTCACTTCCCAACACAACCTAAACTCAATTTGGGTTACTACTTATGTGGAATATCTTTTTCTATCCTTTTACTGTCAATCTCTTTGTGCCCTTGGATCAAAAGTGAGTCACTTAGGGGAAGGAGGAATATTTGTTTGACAGCATATATATATATATATATGTATAATGCTTTTTTTTTTTTTTTGTCCATTCTGCAAAACATTGTCTTTTAATTGCAGAGTTTAACCTATTTATATTTAAAGTAATTAATGGATAAAAGAGGACTTATTTCTGACATTTTGCTATTTGTTTTCTGTATGCCATATCTTTTTTTTTGTTCTTCAATTCTTCCATTTCAGAATGATTACTTTTCCCCTCTCCCTGACAGACCCCTGAAGTGACCTTTCTGGGACCTTCACCATGGAATCTGGTGGTTTTCTGAAGGTAAAGCCTACAAAAGTGTGGGGGACCCTTAAGACTGCAACTCCCAGGAGTTCCTCTGTCTCAAATTACCTTCAGCAATTTGTCAAAATTACCACTGAAGAGTTTCTATTTGTTTATGCTTCCAGTATTTTCTGCTCCAGGTAAGCTGAACTCAGCTGTCTCTCTAGATAAGCTTCTTTTTCCAGATTTTGGGGTGATGGTTTGTCCTGCAGCCTCAATTCTCTAATGGGTCCAAAAAAAGTTGTTGGTTTTAAGTTTCTCAAGTTTTGTCATGAGAACGATGGCTCTAAGTTTTACATATTGGAATTGATTAATGTACTTTTGAGCTGAGGTTTGACTTCTACCCATTTACTTGAGAGGAATTTCCCTCTCTCTTTCAAGAGCTCCTTTGGATGAGTCTCTAGGCTTTTACTCTCATGATAATCTGGAATAGTAGCGAAAAAAGGGGGAAAATAGAGTTGATTGAGCTGAAGTAGTACTAAATCAGGAAATAATATTAAAACCTGTCATTTAAAAATAAATGAAAAAAGTGCTGCATATTTTAAGAGTTGCATGCTGATGTTTTGGTGTCCAAATCCTACTCTCTCCTTCTATTCTTCTGTGTTTCTTTGTCAAGGGTAATATAAAAATGGCATTGGCCTATTAGTTTTTATTAATATCTAAACAAATGTTCTTCACTTCAAAGCCAGGCTCTGGTAAAAGTAGGCTGGAGAAGGTGGTTTCAGCCATCCCTCATCTCCTTCACAAATGAGTGGGACCGAAACATCAAGTGAGAGACAAAGTAAGGAAAGGTGTTGAGTAACCATCATGAAATATGAACATCCACTTGGGATTCTGGAATTCCAATGTCCCCAGCTGACCTCATTGCTGATGTACAGCAGATAAGTTGGGTGAAATGATGGAGTGAGCATCAGTTTTGGAGTCAGACAGATCAAGGTACAAGTGAGGCTGTGTACCTCCAGAGTTGAACAACATGGGGGGAGCAGCTCAGACTTCCCTTCAAGAAAGAACTCATTGCTTTTCCTCTCTGGCTGTCTGAGGATCACCCACCATCATGAATGGGGTAACTATCTGGACCAAGAAGTTCATGACCAACTATCTACACCAGCAGAAACAAATGGTCACCAATGTCTTTCACCTTGGGAAGGCAACAGTACCTCAGACAGAAATTCAGGAAAAACTAGCCAAAATGTACAAGACCATACCAGGTGTCATCTTCGTATTTGGATTCAGACCCCATTTTGATAACGACAAGACAACTGGCTTTGGGATGATTTACGATTCCTTGGATTATGCAAAGTAAAATAAACCCAAACACAGACTTGCAAGACTTGGCCTGTATGAGAAGAAAAAAACCCCAAGAAAACAGTGAAAAGAATGCAAGAATAGAATGAAGAAATCAGGGGAGACTGAAAAGGCCAAGGTTCGTGCTGGCAAAAAGAAGGAGTAAAGATTTTTCAGTTACTTGATCAGTGATTGTACAGATTTTTCACCAGAGGATTAATAAAATATAAAAACTTTGAAAGGTAAAAAGAAAGAACTCATTATGCAGATGCACAGAGCAGTTAGCTGGCAGTTTCCAGCTGTTAACAAATTCAGGATCCCATCTCAGTTTCTGAATTGAGATGGCTCACCCAGGTCACCTCCAGCCACGTGCTCCAGCTCTAAACATGGTGGATGTACCAGGACTGGCCATTTTCATTGAATGTGGGAATCCTCTCTGGGATAAGCTTTGCTCTGGAGCTCCTGTTGGATGTGGCTGAGAATATCAGAGGTCACTAAGTATGAGGTTCTACCAGCCAATCCTGCTTGCTCACCCCTTTTAATTCACAGGTGTTAACCTCAGTTTCCTCCAAACCCTTTATGTGCACAACTTTTCTCAGTGTTTGTTTCTGGAGAACTCTCCTTACACATTGTATGACCTTGAGCAATTTATAGAACCTTACAGCTATATAATGAAAAAGAGATAACAATTGCTTCAAAAGCTTGTTGAGAAGAAAAATAATAAGATGTGGGAAAAGTATTCATATATCTCTGTTTCAATTCCTGTTAGTTTCTTTCCCCTTTCCTTAGATGACACTGGGCAAGTACAGTGTACACACACACACACACACACACACACACACACAACTTGTACTGTTGGATGAGTGTTCAAGCTGAAGTGAAGTGAGAGTAGGGATAAGAGACGGGGATATTTCAGGAGGTAGAAATGGAAAGAAGGAAAAACAAAGGCAACCAGTCTGCATATAAAAGTTACCATTAAAATGTACTCATTAGTGAATATCAGGTCTACTCATGCACATTTGTCTTTCCCTGCCCTATAAGAATTATCTGGTAGGATATTTTTACTTCTATTACCTTAGACAACTCATTGTTAGGGAGGTTGGAAAATAAAATGGATTGAAGCCCTCATATTCAGGATAAATTCAAATGAATTAAGTCAGAAATCTACACCTCTCTCAAGAACAGTTGCTAAATAATCTACTAAATTCAGTAAAGCCCCTCTCATATAAATTACTTCCTTTTCTTGTAAAAGCCTTGCAAGTTAGTTATTATCTCTATTTTTCAGAGGAAGAATTCAAGGCCAAGTCCCTTTCTCAAAGCAACACAACAGAAAGTGATGGAGCCAAATTCAAAATATCAAGGCAATAGCACCTGCACCATCACCTTTATTTCAATATATTTCTATCAGCAAAAATCATTCTCTTCAAGCAGAGCAGATTGTCCACATTGGAGATTTTAACACATTGGAGAAAGTGTTTATCTTAAAGATAAGAATATTTACTAAGTGGAAACCATGGACTTCTCCCAACATAGAATCTGGCAGGTGTACTTAGATAATCCTTGGATTTATCTAGTGCTCACATCCAAGGACACTGATCAGTGAACACAGTTGCAATCACCCCATTTCATAGTCAGTGATGGAGATTTGACAGATGCAACTCTGTGGCTGGAACTGCCAGTTTTCTCCCTGCCCATGATCATATTTAGCTCATGGGGTCCTGCTCCCTGCAGGAGCTGTCCAAAATGTAAGGTTTTTACCCAGTTAATAAATTAGTTCTATAACAAGGCAAATCCCAGTAACTAACCTCATGTCTGATATACAAGAATTGCCTCTTTGAAGAATGAATATATTTGATATTGAGACTTCTCTTTTCCTCCATAGCTTTCTATAAAAGGCAAATACTTAATAGGATAAAGGTTTCAATGAAGATTAAGCAAAACCATTGCATTTATTAAATGTCTACACTGATGCCCTTTCAACAGCATCTCAGAATCCTTACACTCATCTTGAGAGCTATGTATTATTGTCCTGACTTTATACATAAGGAAAAGGATGCTTATCCAATGTGATCTGCAAGTAAATGGTACTGAAAGTATTTGAACCCAAGTCTGATTGACTCTAGACTCGAAAAATGTTTTCTATTACACCAGTGGTTTCCAGGTGTGGCCCCAGTAGCATCAGCACCACCTGAGAACTTGTTAGAAAGTTGTGACTCAAGTCCCAACCCAGACTTACTGAATCTGAAACTTTGGAGATGGGGCTCAGAAGTCTGTGTTTTAACTGCTTTCCAGCAGCTAAAGGACTGTCCAGCCTTCTTAGTCTTCATTTTGGTCACCCACTAAATCTTTGTTCTTATCACTGAATTTGTGTATACCATACGCATATGTAGTACCAATGGAAAATATTTTCTTTTTTGCTTCAGCAAGTTGTCAGAGTGACTCTGCAATGGAAATGTTTTTCACACTTAAAACTGGAGTGCATCGTGCACTTCTTTTGGGAGCACCACATCTCTTGGAAAACAGCAATTTTTAAGTATAGCCACTTCTAGTTATGATGACAATTGTTACTCTCTATAATATCATCATAAGTCTTAATGCAGTTTTTCACTTGCAAAATTATATTTCAGTATGAAAAGTCACCCGACAATTAAACTTACACAGTGATATATTGAGCAACAGTTCCTAATCAAGATAACAGTCATCAAATAAACACACCATTGAGGTGGAATTTGGGCTACATAATCACAAATGCCTCATTTTCTTATCAGTGGGCCCTGAAGGTGACTGATGTCCTCTGGGCAGCTTCTGTTTTCCCCAGGCCCACTGTAAGGTCAGAGTCAGTGCATCATCACATCTATTTTTGACCACAACAAAAATAACACATGTCAGCACCCCCCCACCCCAAGTTCCAGCTCTGGTTTCTAGGAAAACCAGAAGAAGGGGTTATCTTGAACTGTGCACAGTTAAAAACAAGCTGTGTTCTCTCAAGCTGCCCAGTGCTAGGTCTGCTGCCTCTCCAAGGATTCTCCATAAGCTCTGTTCCGCTGCTTGGCCACTGCCCTTCCCTCTGTCCCTTCCTGCTTGACCCTCTACAAGGCTCTTTCCCACGATCTGTTTTCCCAAGAACACAGTGTTAATCATAAATGTCTTTTTCTGTTGCACATATTCAAATGAGAAGATAGAGATCTAATTTTGAAGCCACTCATTTTTATTTTAATTCAGACACAGGCCCTTAGAAGCACACAGCATCTTTCACAGAGGTTACTCTGTGTTGACACAGAAGGGCAGTAAGTAAGGTGCTGCCACCACCCTGAATTCTGCTGTCTGGTGTTTCAGCTGAGGCAAGGCATCAGCAAGGCTGCTGGGACCTGGGACTTCACAAAGGCCTTCCCTTTCCAGATAGAACAACCAGAAGGTGCTGCATACTTTTTACATATGAATTTAGGTTTAAACTTTTAACAGAGGCACATCTCCCTTGGTTCTCCCTCAGCTTTCTGCTAGTTCCCCATTATCCTTCCCTGGGGAAGAAATGACCTTGATGACAAAAAAAGACCTGCTCCACCTGTAATTACCCTTGTCTAATTTGGTGCTGATTATTATTGAATCTGTTTAAGATGTGTGCTGTGATTATACATTTTACTGAATAGGTTTCATTCTCCCTTTTGTCTTTAAGGACACATTCACCAAAGCTGTAGCAAAGGAAGACCTTGAGGACATTGGGAAGGTCATTTGACTGCCCTAAGACATCCCAGCACAGGGCACTCTGAGCTCAGAGCTATGGTAAATAAAGTTAGGTGTTAAGTGGTGAGCCAGGACCAGACACAGGCCCATCTGCTCCCCATCAGTCCCCTTCCCTCCTGCTTGGTCTCTGCATCAGCAGTATAGGGTACTGATTGGGAGCAGGCATTCTGGAACCGGACAGTTCAGGATTAAAAACTTGGCTCCGTCCCTTACTGGCTGCATAATCTTGGGGAAATTATTTAATCTCTCTATACCTCAGGTCCCTCTTTGATTAAATGGGGATAATAAAATACTGCTGCATGATAAATCTTGTGGTTTAAGAGAGCAATGATCATTTCATTGCCTCTCACAATTTCTGTGGGGCATCAGTTCAATAAGGGCTCAGCTGAGCAGTTCTAACTTGGGGTCTCATGGGATTGTGGTCAAACGGTGGCTAAATAGTAAATTTTCTACTAGTAAAATAATTAGTATTTATTATTCATAAAATAATTCACATCAAACCACACAACCTAGAAATAACTACGAAATATCATACCAGTTATCTTTGTTTGAGAAATACAGGTGGTAGGAGAGATGGATAGATAGATAAATACATTGAAAGTTTTTAAACCTATGGAATCATAATATAGAAGCTGTTTTTCTGCAAAAGTAGTATATTTAATTTCACTTGATTTTAACAGAAGAGAAAGAAATGGAAATAAAATGAATGGCTCTTCAAATACATGTTTCTTCACAACAAGAAATATTATTATTATATAACAGATCCCTCTAAGGGTAAGAAAAGAGGTTATGAGAAATGTGAAGAGGTTGTGAGTAATGAGTTTTAACTGCATGTTTTGATTTTGCGCCATTTCAATTTAGCCGCTGCCCTGAAAGATGAGCACAGTAACTTGTTCCCATTCTTCTCAACTGCTCTCCCACCCACCCCCAATAGATCTTGACATTACTCAGCTATTATTTTTATGTTGTCAGAATTTATAACGCTCACGTTTTGTTCTATAAACAAAATCCCCATGCGTCTTTAGCACTGATGCAGTGTGAAAACTGGCTCAGGGCTCACCAGCCTCTTCTGGCTTCCCGGTCCCTAATATTTTTTAATAGGCTGCCTTTCATTGTAGGTTTTGTTTTTAAAGTTGAGCTTCAGGATATTTTGTGTCCCTTGAGATCACTCACTTTTGAGATGCTCTGCCTGTAGCTGTTATACTTGAATGGAATCTTTGCTTGGTGTACCATTCTTGGTCTCCCTTTATTTCTCCCAGGATATTTAGAACAAATCCTATGTCCTTCTGGCATTGAATGGTGCCAAAGAGAAATACGAGGCCATTTCCATCACCCACTTTATCATTGCCCCTTTATAAGTGATCTGAGATTAATTAGCACATCTGATTTCCCTGGAATATGACATACATTTTTGGATCTTCAGAATTGGGAATGGCTCCTTCTTTTGGGGGTATATTTTCCTTGATAAAATGTGCATTCTGTCCCACTTGGTGGTGGCTCCTTTAGGGAGACCTAGTTCTTCTTAGATTATATCATCTTTGTGTCCCTTCCATATGTATTTTCTCCCCTCTAATTGCTTTGTTTATTGTAAATAACATCTTTCTGCTTGCAATCTGTCATCCACTATTGGATTCTTCGCTGTTTCTAATATTCCACTGGTTCCGTGATGATATGACCATGGTGTTGTGTTGGTTTCCTCTGTGTCTTTAGGTCTGCAGTCTCTTTTGGTCTCACTGTGTTGTTTTATTACTTCTTCTTTGTTTTATTACCTCTTCTTTGAGCATTTGACTTCATGTTCTTATTACTATTCTGCAGAGTGAAGGGATATTGATACATTTCCTTGAATTTCCCTTCTTAGTTTTTTCCATAGGGGTGTGTGTGTGTGTATATATATGTCTTTATATATATGTATAGACATATATATATATAGACACATATATGTCTTTAGCATGGTACCTTATGTATATTTATAGTGCATTTACACAGGTATAGGTTTGCTGCGGTGAGATTGCACAGTTACCATGTTGTTTCTTTTCCTTCTGCCCAGGCTTGCATAGCTTGACTGCTTTAGTGTATAGCTATGCTTGCTCTAGTGCAGTGAGTCTTATTCATTCTCACTCCACAGTCTCTGAGGCCAGGTTGTTTCCACTTCTAGGTTACAGTTTGAAGGTAGGTGTTTGGGTGCTTTGAATTCCTGCCTGGGGGCATGGTGGGCATTGGAGAAATCCAGGATAAATTGTAGGTAACCTTAGTCCGAGGACCTGGGCTTGGCTCTTTCCAGGAGATGCTGTTAACATCCCACCTCTGAGTTCTCCAGTCTGCAAGTTGAGAGATATATCCCATTCCAATGAGGGGCTCCTTTGGGCTTTGGACCCTTTCACTAACTCCATGAGAACTCTGAAGCCTCAGTCTTAAGACAGAACCAGCACTGTTATGCATTTCTTCTTTCTCACCCATTTCTCCCCAGAGAAAAGGAAAATGGGAAGTCTAACCATTTTACTTTTTCTCACTTTTGGGGTTACAAATGCAAATGTTCAGGACTTCTAGATACATTTGAAACTTTCTGTTTCTCTCCAGGTACTCTAATATGGTATATTTTTAAAAATCAGTCAATGGTTTCTGTGATTTATTATGTGATGTTATAATCTCAAATGTATAATGTAATTTGCTGTTGGTCATTTTGAGGTGCTGCAATTTCAACCTTCCATCTTAACCATCAGCTTTTCTTTGAAATTAAATCCTTCACGGGATCTGTGCATTCAAGTCATGTCCACATAGTTTTCCATCTCAAAGAACTGTGGCATTTAAAGAGCAGTCCACCACGAAAAAGAAATGATGAAATAACGGAAAAGGAACTCTGCTTCTCATTGCAGCTCCTGGAGGGTATTATGTGGTAGGTGCTTCATTAGTCAACCACCCCTTTCTGCAAAGTCCTCTCATTCTTTCTCTCCTCTCCAGTTTTCTAACACCTCACAGTCTTTTCCAAACTATGAAGAGAATTTCTCAATCAGCTCTAGCTTAGCACATCTTTTGTCCTTCTCGTCTTTGTTTTTCTTCCTAATCCTACTTCACAAAAGATAAAATAACTAGTTGTGGCAGTTTGGCATTGTTTATGAATTCCAAAAATAGATATTGGATTATGTTTGTAAACTGGTCTGTACCTGGGTGTGATTAAATTATGATTAGAGCTTTGATTGGGCCATGTCAGTAGGACATTGAGTCTCCACCCCCTTGGTGGGCAGAGACTCACAGAGAAAACTACATGGCAGAGAAGGGAGTTGGAGTTTTGATGCAGAGCCTGGGGAAGTAAAGACATGGAGAAGGAGGATGCAAGTTTTGAGCTGGAGCTCGGGAAGTAAGCACACAGAGGAGCAGAGCAGCTGAGCCCAGAGAGACTCGAACCCTGGGGAAAGAGACAGAGCCAGTCACCTGATAGCCTACAGCTGGCCTTGTGGAGTGAACAGGGCAGCTGAGCCTGGAGAGAAACAAGCCCCAGGAAGAGAGGAACCCAGGAAGCCTGAACTCTTGGCACACGTCGGCAGCCATCTTGCTCCAACACATGGCAACAGACTTTGGTGAGGGAAGTAACTTATGCTTTATGGCCTGGTAACTGTAAGCTTCTACCCCAAATAAATACCCTTTATAAAAGCCAACAGATCTGGTATTTTGCACCAGTATCCCTTTGGCTAACTAATACACTAGTCTGAGGAGGAAAGACTCCCTTTCTTGGAAGACAGAAGAAAGGAATAAACTCAATTCTGCCAAACAGGGAATTGAAGCTAGAGATTTTCATCTGATGGGCATTTTTGTCTTGTGCCATGTAAGACAGGTAAAAGAGTGGTTATGTTAAGAAAAGGTGGAAGGCCTTTTCCTCCAATCTTGCCTCATTCCACCTGAGGACCCCTGAGGCTGTTTGTAGGTTCCTAGAGCTTCATAAAAACCCCAGTTTGAAGAGTATTCCCAGGCATATAGGCAATAAAACATGTGGTTTTGCAAACTGTTGGAGGAAAGAGTAGACTATCCAATAAATGCGCTGGCACAGTGGCTAGCTTATGGGAAAATAAGATCCTTAGCTCACACTATACATACATCCTTGGTGGGTAAAAGGCTTAAATATGAAAGATAAAAACTTTCAAGTTTAGAAGAAAATATACCTTTATTACATCAGGGTAGGAAAAGATTTCTTAAACAAGATACTATAGCACAAACCGTAAAAGCCTGATGCTTTTGACAGGCTTAGAACAATACTTAAAAAAATCCACAATAAACAAAATTATAAGACAGCCACTGGCTAAGAGGAGATTTTTGCTATGCAAATGTATAACAGTAATCAGAGTATATAAAGAACTCTTACAAATCATGACCAAAACAACAATACAACAGAAAAAATAGAACTGCATATGCACAAGAGGAAACGAGAATGGCACATCAATATTTGATAAGATGCTCAATGCCTTAGAAATCGAGAAAAGTCAATCAAATCGCCCAAAGGATGTCAAGAACAAGTCTTATATACTGACAAGGACTTGGGAATGGAGGCCCTCCTAGTCAAGGTGAAGACTGAAATAATTGCATTGGAGAACAATGTGGCAACGCCTATGAAACTGAAGATGCACATCACTTAAGACTCTTCAATTCCACTTGCAGGTAAATGTTCTCAAGACTCTCTGGTGTGTGCACACAAGGAGTTGTGTCGAAGGAGGCTTGGTTGCAATAAAGCAGAAAAAAGGCCTAAATGGTCATCAGTGAGAAAATGGATAATTAAGTTGTTGTGTTATATTGATACAATCAAATATTTTACAGAATTAAGTGTATGATCTAGATCTGCCTCAATAAATCCTGTAAAATAAAACCAAGTGAAGAAAACTTGCTGCAGAAAAAGTATAATATGCCATTTCTGTAAATTGTATAAACACAAAACATATATGTTGCTTATTGATTCATATATATATATTTAAATGAAGGGCAATTATAAAAACATCAATTTTAGAATGGGGATTATTCCCAGACAAAGGAGGAAAATCTGGAGGTATGAAGGATATTACAAGCTCCACAATGTTTTATATGTAAAACAAAACAAAATATGAAGCAAATACAATGCACATATCAATCTTGTTGGCCATATTACTCACTCTGCTTTTTGAAGGCTTGAAATATTTCCTAACAAACATAAAGAGAAGGAAAGAAAGAAAGTCGCCTGCTCCAGGAAGTCGAGCTTCCTATGAGCTGGCCCTGCCTCCCTCTTCAGCCACATCCTTGTCCACTTCTTCAGACAAAACTCACGTTTTCAAAGTCTGGGCCTTCTGTGGACTCACAGGGGGCAGTGCCCTCTCACACCGCCATCCTTCTCCTCCTGGTCCTGACCTCCAGAGCCTTCCCCTCTCTCTTCTTCCCCCTTGGGTGAAGTGCCCCTGAGCTTGGGGTTTGCACATTACCCCATACTTAAAAATTATTCCACTTAGCACAACAGTTCGTAATCATCCATAAACCTGTGTTTGCCCCCTGTTCAACTGAGAACCTACCGAGAGCTGGGCTTATCCCTGAATCCTGGCTGTATCCGAAGTACCTCAGAATTCAGCATCTACTTTAGTCTGTTGTTCATTCCCCAATCTTGAGGATTTGGGGATGGTGATACCCAATCTGCTTCTAATTGAGAGGGGGCTTAGATCCTATGGGACAGTTGGATGGAACCATCTTGACTAAAGTAGACTTATTGTTATTCTACTATAGGCTTAGTATTCTAGCAATGGAAGAACTTGTGTCATTGATATAAAGGCAGTGGACACCAGAGGTTCTGAGGGGAGAGGGAAATATAGGTGTATACGGGGACATTTTCAGGACATTGGAATTGTCCTGCATGACATTGTAATGATGGATACAAACTTATGTATTTTGTCATAACTTACAGAATTGTGCAGGACAGAGTGCATACTATAATGTAAACTATAATCCATTATTAGTGGCAATGCTTCAATATGTGTTCATCAATTGTAACAAATGTACCACACTAATGAAGGATGTTGTTGATGGGGAAAAGTGTGGGAGGGAGAGTGGGTGGGGCATATAAGAATCCCATATATTTTTTACGTAACATTTATGTAATCTAAACCTTCTTTAAAATTTAAAAAATAAAATTAAAAAAAGAGGCAGAAAACACGGAAAAAAAAAATCAGCATCTAGAACACAATGGGTCTCATAGAGCCTTTACTGAGCTCAATTGATTTGACCTCAGGCATGCTGCCATCCACTTCCTGATCATGTCCGACCCTTTCCCCCCTGGAACTGGCACAGCCCCACTGTGACCAGAAAAGCCATGGAGCAGACCTTCACCGATGGGCGTGGATGACAGTAACATGCCTGCAGGTGAAGGAGCCACAAACAGAGCTGAACTTGCTTTCTCTCTTTTGGGTTATTTCCTCTTTTTTATGACTTCTATATTTCAGCTTTGGGGCTTGTAAGAGGCTCACTCCCACTCACCCCTAGTCCCACCCACCCTGGATCCTTGTTTGCATGGACTGGATTCATTTTTCCTGCTCCGAGGATTGAGCAGCATCTCACCCCTGTGAGTCTCTGCTCTTTCACAGAGCACTTTCCATGATGACATCATCTAATCCTCTGAGCATCCCTGTAAAGTGTGTGAATCAGTGTCCCCATTTCACAGACGGGTAAACAGAGGCTCAGAGAGGTGGAGCGACCAGTTCAAAGTCTCAGCAGGCAGCAGAGTCAGCAGCTCTCCCCAGGATGGTGGGATTTTGAGTACAGCTGGACATCTCTGTCAGCCTCAGCTCCCACATGGGTACTGCTCCTGCCTCCCGGGTCAGCGGCCCCACTGTCTGTGTCGGCAGCCATTGGACCTCAGAGCAGACATGCCAAGAGCGTAGGTGTGTTTCAGCAAACTTGTAAAGAAGCATGTTAATGATGCACAGCCTTGTTCCTCCAAGGCAATCATCCACAATGAACAGATTTACTAATTTCACATTCCTACTCTTCCAATAAATGTGCAATTTCATATGCAGAATTACTATTCACTTATCGATAGGAACTTGCTCGACTTTGAAGCAGAAGTAAAAGAGAGGTGGGTGGGGGTTCTGAGGCCAAGTCGTGTCTGGATGTCACAGGGGCTGCATGTGTTGCTCTTCACATGTGTTTATGGGGGACCATAACGCACGTCTCCGAGGGCAGAATGCTCTGTGTAGACTGGATCATTAGCAAAATTACATAGCTAATGAAGGGCAAATTAATGAAGCTCTGTAACATTTTATAAGCCTTTACAAACAGCAACTTGTCATACATCACTGGGAGATAATTGCTGGAGAGTTGCTAGGAATGTACTCATTAAGTCTTAACAATACATCCGGACAGTTTATTTGCCCTCCAGAGTAGCTCATTCAAATGGGCTCCTCTCTTTATCCCAGGCTCTAGACGTGGATTTGAGGTCTCAATCCCAGACAGGCATCCAGCCTAACTTCCCAGTGGGAAATAGGTCATATTGGGAAAGTCAGCTGAAGAATGGGAAGAGGCGGGGAGAGATACCCTAAGGGTGCAGAATCATATATAACAAAAATATTCCAACTGTTGCTATAAAATAATTCCTTTTCACCTCTTACTTTTCAAAACTTGTTTTTAAAACAAGAGACAGCAAAAGGAATGATGACATCTGTTTGAACCAGACAGTACCTGGCTGTTTCCGACAATGCCCTGCAGCCCTGTCCTGCACATAGAGCGATGGTGAATGTATTATAGAGTGGCTCAGGCACAGCTATGAGTCTTAAAAGGATTGGCATTCTTGCCATGCACTCTCATTAGGTTGAAATGCCACTAGCTTGAATTTGGAACTCCTTTTACAAATGTTCATGAGGTCCCGAATTCAGTCTGCTCTCTGTGGGACTGCAAGAGCAAGCACAGTTGCATCAGCCAGAGGGACCTTGCTGTGAGGTCAGTGTGGATGGACAGGCCTGGCTGCAGGGTCATCTCTCTGTGTTCTGGTGCCTGCTGAGGATGCCGTGGGAAGGATGGTGTAGTAGTTCTGCTGGGTGGGCAAGGGGTCTCCTAAGACATTCATAGCTATGAATTAAGAGGAAGAAATGAAATGAGAGGAAGAGAGAGCCCAAAGCTAGAGGGGGCAGTTATGAGAATAGCCCGGGGGCACCATGGCCTTGGGTGGTCCCTCACCCCAGGGCGGTGGACTTCTAACTCTCACATGTGGTACTTGGGGGGACATCGAGTAGGCTCTGGTGGGACATGGACATGCTTCTGGGCTAACTCAGGAGCTGATCTTTGCAATGATTCTGGAGGGTGATCTGTAATTAAAAGAGGCCTGAGAGCCCTGTAGGGGGCAGCTGTGCCCAGTCCTGATGGATGCAGAAGGAGCGGCTGTGTGGGAGGGAATGAGCCCAGCTCTGTAGAGCCTGTACTGTCTGGCTCCAGTCCCCCTCCTCCACGCAGGACTGTCCCAATGCTGGTAAGTGTGGACCTCTCTAAGGTGCAGCTCATCAGGAAAGTTGGGAAAACAAGACCTGGCAGGATGATCTTAACTAAGCATGAACGGGGGTGAGACTCATGCAAGGGGAGCTTCCTTGGGTCTCACTGTCATAGTTAAACACTCTAGTTACATAATAACCCAAATATCACTGGTCTTGCACCCCTCTCCATCCACTCAGCCCCAGAATTCCCTGCAAAGTACCCCTAGATGTCTCAGGAGCCGCTTGGCAGGTGCCACAAAAAATCCACACCCAAAGGGCACCCCAACCTCAACTCTCTGTGAGCGGTTCTGTATTGTCCAACTCCAGTCCTCTCTGCCGCCCTTGCAGCCTGAGCCCCTGTGCCAAAGGTGAGCAGTGGGTAGATGTTCTCTGCCTATGGATGGATAAAGGAGGCGTTTCTTCCCCACCTGCTTCTTAAGACTGGAGGGTGTGACAGTGAAGTTTGTGCATTTGGAAGGAAATGGTTCTTGTGTTTTTTACTGTTAACGTCCTGCCTCTTTGACTCTTTCATCGATTTTTTTCCCCCAAAGCTTCCCTCTTCCAGGCAATGTTGACTGTTAAAAAGATGTTGGGACTTGAAAAGAGTTTGTGGCAGGGAAGAAAGGGTTATTTTTGCTCCCCAACATGTCCTGGACCAGGGCTTCCCAAAGTTAATCTGCACCTGGAGGGCTTGTTACAATGCAGATTCTGCAGCCCCATCTCTGGAGTTTCTGATTTAGCAGGTCTGGGATGGGGCCTGGGTTTTTGCATTTCTAACAAGCTCCCAAGAGGCGCTGATGTTGCCTGTCTGGGGAATTTTGAGTGAACAGGATATTTTGAGAGCTACTAGAGTTTCTTGCCTCCCCTACAAGGGGAAAGTGAAGAAAGGGGATCTAAGTCATGGTTAACATTTTGCTTCTCAAGTAATATGATAAACAGAGAGTCGTGCATACTTTGTGTAATTTACTGCAGAAAATGGGGGAGGAAAATGTGGTGTGGGGCAGAGAGTTAACTCACAATATCCTAAGTCCTTAATGACTGGGAAGAAGTCTCATTGCCATTTACAACTGGACAGAGTTGAAGCCCAGAGAGGTTACCTCACTTACCCAAGGTCAGAAAGCAAGGAAAAGGCTTGCAGAGGCAGTTGAGGTGTTCAGCCTGGGCTGAGATGGCTGCATGTTGTTTGAGGCAGTGTGGAATCAGGGCATATAAGCAGGAGCTGAGGTGAAGAATCAGCTCACTATGGTTTCCAGTGATTCTGCCTGTAAACGTTCAGCCTCTCAGATTTTCTGACAGGTGAACAGCTCTTTCAAATACCCCACTTCTTGATGAACTTCTGGAATGGAAAAGTGAAGAGCTCAGTGGATGTTCTCACCAACCGAACAACCATTTAACTGGAGAAAATGATGAAAAAAAAATTATTTAAAGTCTGTTGAGATTTCCTAAAGACATACAGCAAATGGAGAAGTATTCATTCAAGAAAATTACCATATCTTGGTGAGACCAGTTAGAGTGAACTACTACCTGCTCCCTTTCCAGCCTTCTCCGTTCTCTCATGGTAACTCTAACTCTACCCCAGGTTCTCCACTCCAGGAGGATGTGGCCAAGAAGATGACCACATCATCAAGAAGATGACTCCCCTTCATCTCCCAGTCTGGGACTATGGTTTCCCTTAGGGAGGAACAGGTGGCCATCATGTCTCATCTCCTCCAGCCTCATGTTACAGAAGCCCTATTCCAGTCAAGCAGTACTTAGACAGGGTCCCTCTTTCCCTACCACCCACTACTCATAGGGTAGGTGTAGCCATTTGGCAATTTGATGTAATTATGAATTCTAAAAATATAATTGGATCATGCTTATGAACTGATCTGTTAATCTGGGCATGATTAAGTTATGCTTAGGGCATTGACTGGGCCACGTCAGTAGGGCATTGAGCCCCACCCCTTGGTGGGTGGGGGAATCGAATATAAAAGGCAAGGCAAAGGACAGAGGGAGCAGTTTTTGAGAAGCAGTTTTGATGTTGGAGTTTTGATGTTGGAGAGAAGGCCCCAGGAGAAGAGAAGCAAGCCGTTCACCTGATAGTCTACAGCTGACCTTGTGGAGGAAACAGAGGAGCTAAGCCCGGAGAGAAATGC
>JAQZBX010052359.1:0-19159 GCA_029593785.1 Cabassous unicinctus
GAATTAGACCACAAAGGGGCCCTCTGGCTGCTGTATGGAAAACAGGCTGTAGAGGATAGGGAGTGAGGGGGTTGGCAAGGGCAGAAGCAAAGAATCAGGTTAGGAGGCAGTTGAAATAATCTAGGCAAGAGATGATGGTGGTTTGGATCAGGGTGATACCAGTGGAGGTGTGAGAAGTGGTCTGATTCTGGGTATATGTCAGAGATAGAGCTGACCAGGATTTGCTGATGGATTGGGATGGGAGAGAGAGCCGACAAAGATGATGGCAAATGCTAAAATGTAAGCAAAACAGAAAATGACTTTTAAAATAATAAAAGTAAATCATTGTAAATGGCCATGTTCCTATATGAAATAATAAAATTCTGAGTACAGAAAATATAGTTTTCTGAATTTAACTGTATCCATTAAAAGAGTCAACAATGACCCTTGGCTTTTAGCAAAATAAACATTCTTCAAAATTCTTCTATAGAGCCAGATGAAAGCAGGTCAACTAAGACTTTGCAGAAATGGTCACAGTTGTTAAAAATTATCACATTCTATACAATTGCTGAAGCCCTCATAAATAATAATAGCTAACATTTTTAACTGTTCCAACTTCTTTATAGTGTACACAAATCCTCGGAGGTAAGTACTATTGTTATTGTTATTTTTCAGGGGAAACCCCAGTACCAAGAAATTCAGTAATTTGTCCAAGGTAAGAGAGGCATAGGTCAGATTTGAACCCAGGGAATCTGGCTGCAGAGACCCCCTCAGTGAAAAGAAACAGGGTTTTGGTAAAATAAGTAAATTTGATTATTTGGTAAAGTCGTGCTTGTTAGTGAATGGACCTAAACCCATTGGGCAATTGGATATCAGAAGTTGCGTAGAACCTGAGGCTGAGAAATTCTGTCTTGATGTGGGCATTAGACTAACATAAGAGCTACAAAAGGGGTGAGTGTGGGGAGAGAAAGGGGCTTGGAGTCCTTGCTGCTCAGAGAACAGTTGTCCTATCCCCACATTACTCATACTTGGGCATCTCAAGGGCTGCACTTGCTCAGTGGTCACCAGTAGGTGGTGGCACATTCAATCCTTGCTAACCGTTGCCCCCAGCTATCCTGTGGTGGCCTAACAGGAGCTGAGCCTGCCACACCACTGTGTCCCAGGTAATACCATGTAGGAACCAGTGTAATACCATGCAAGAACAGGTGGGGAGACACTTGAGGCTCTGCAGCCCAGGGCCCACTGAAGAGGAGCTAATGTGCCCCTAAAACCCAGCAACTGAGTTCCAGTTCAGAGGAGCCCAAACTGTCCTCCATGGGACATTAGCGCCAAGGGAATATATATGTGTTACCCTGAAAAAGCACTCTATTCTCAAACAAGTTTGGGAAATACTGGGTTAAACCAAGTTAAAGTGGCTTTAGTTCAAGTCTATACAGAGCCTATCATATTTTCCTCTGCATGGTGATGTCTATGAGAAAAGGAGGTAGCATGTAGCATCTCCCAAACTAATTTGATTAGTGATTTCTCTTTCCAAGGAGCAAGCACAATTTAGGTAACATTAGTCTAGCCTGGGTGTGGGCAAACCAAAGCCCAGGGGCAGCTGCTGCCCATTTGTGTGCAGCATCTGAGCCCCACTCCAGCTGGCCAGCCCTGTGAACCGCGGGGACAGGGCAGGAGTGTCCCCTCCACTCCCAGCACCTGCCTCCCTGGCTGGAGAACAGCTTTGCCGCTGCCCAGGGACCCGCTGGTTGCCACCTACATTTTGGGGACCCTGCTGTTGGCAATTATGGGGGACCTCACAGTGGAATCCCAAGCCTGTGGGTCACCTCGCCTCCTCCCAAGTTGAGAATTCCGGACTCTCCAGGTCTCCCCAAGGAGAGAGGGTCGCGCTGGGATCTGGGGAGTCACTAGGGCAGCGAGTGAAACTGACCACAGAGACCACCCCCCACCCGGCCTTCTATCCTCCCCCGCAGGCGTGTTGCTCAGTACAGGAAGCGTCTCCAACCAACAGCTACTGAACTGAGCACACCTGGGAGCAAAGCGGGCCTACCTCCCAAGACAGCCCACCAGATCCCCAGGCCGATGAGACGGGGCCGAGAAGGAGCTTTCTCTCTATGTAAATACTGTACAGGTCGAGTATTGGCCACCCAAAGATATTAGGTCCTAATCTCTGGAACCTGTAAATGTTATCGTCCATGAGAAAGGGGTCTATGTAGATGTCATCAAATTAAGGGTCTTGAGATGTGGGGGCTGTAATCTCGGACTAAATGGGTGGGCCCTAAATGCCATCACAAGGGTCCTTCAAGTTCTAGGTAAGGAAGATTTCACATACACAGAGGAAAAGAGGATGTGGAGACCGAGGCAGAAAATCAGGAGGAAGACGCCTTCTTTTCAGCCCAGTGAAACTGACTTTGGACTTTTGGACTTCAAAACTGTAAGGAAAGAAATTTTTGTTTTTTGAAGTCACCAAGTTTGTGGTAATTTGTTACAGCAGCTCTAGGAATCTAATACAAGTACCTATATAATATCCTCAGAATGGCCTCTTGGCCTGCAGAGCCTACAATACTTACTTCCTGGCCCTTTGCAGAGAAAAAGTTTGCCAACCACCTGTCTAACCTATGGTTAGAATTTAGATAAAGCTTTATGTGATATCCAAATGTATTATTTTGATGTCAGTTTTTAAATTACTGTATGTTTTTAAAAATAATTTTATTGGGGGAGCCAGTATAGCTCAGTGACTGAGCACTGGTTTCCCATATCTGAGTACTCAGGTTCAATCCCCGGCCCCAGTACCTCAAAAAATAAAATTTTTTTTTATTTATAAAATTAACATTCTCATCAGTAAATTCATTCCTAATCCAATCATACTAAAACATCTACTATTATTGTGTGTTACATATTTCCTTCAGTCTTATATATGACATGAAGACTACATCAAAATATGGATGTAGTATGATTGTACACAGCTAAAATCATTATAACCATTATAATTATAATTATAATTTGTACATAGCTAAAATCATTATAACTATTATAATTACATTATACCATAAGGTTATTTTGTTTCCATATTTTGATGTAGTCTTCATGTCTACATAAAGCCTGCATAATGGAATAATTGAGTAGTTGTACTATAATTTCCTTAAACATTACCTGACTGTTGGGCCCTCTGTGAGTGAGATATTTAGCTAAAATATTATTTCCTTGTTATGTTTTACTTCTAGGATGAACATTACAAAATTCCTAAGAGCTCCAGCAGTTTCTTTGTCATATCTTAATACAACCCAATTTCATATGCAGCTGATCCTTCATGAATTTTCTATATGCATCATTTTCATGTTAAATATATCCTAGTTTCCCCCTCAGGTGGAAAAAAGTTTAACGTAGATGAATTTAAAACTGTCAGTGAAAAATAGTAGTCTATTCACCTAGAAAAGATGTAGAAACCCATTCAGTTTAAGAATAGTCTCAAAAATAACCTAGATCCTGAAAGAAATAAGGCTGGAAGCAAAAGACAGGAGGTCAAAAATACCTGCTCACTTTAATCAGGATTCAACGTGGCAGAAAGAGGACCAAGCAAGAGTAAAGGGACCTGGGTCTAGTCCCTTCTCTGACACTGAGTCCCTTACACTCAGTTTATCCATCTATAAAGTGAGTAGATTGGACTCGTTTTCTGTGGTTTCTCCCAATATTGACATTCTAAGAATCCCGCAACACTTACTTGAGTGTACCACGCAGACAGTGGTGTGTCTTCAAACAGCCTTTTCATATCCAAAGGGAAGAGGAAAACATTGTCTATTGCTGAGAGGAGAGAAAAGGCGGAGTGCGTGGCATTTGGGGCCAGCGGTATGGAATTGTTGAGCCCCTTCATAAGGAACACCACGGGCTGATCAGGGTAAATCCTGGCAGCAGACTCTACGGCACAGGAGACAAGCAGGGGTGGCTCCGTTCTCTCCGAGGTCTCCAGGAACACAATGCTGCGTCGGTGGCTCAGGAGGCCTTCCGGGCCCTGCTGGGACTTGTAGGGAGGCAGGCAGAAGAGGCAGCTGGACTTCAGGGTCAGCTGGTAGAGGAAGACACAGGCAAGCAGCAGGAAGACCGACAGGGAGAGCTGGAGCTCCTTCAGCATGTCCACTTCTCTCACCCAGTCTGCTCCTCTAAATCAATGCAATTAACTGAAAAATAATATTCTGATAAAGATGGCATACAAGAAATGAAAATGACATACCAATATAACTTATAAACAGAGATGAAAAAATCCTAAGTATGATCAAATCAAGTCCGGCACTGTTAAAAAGAAATACATCATAACCAATTAGGGTTTATCTGAGGAATTTGAGAATGAGTGGACATTGGAAAATAATTAACAGGATAACTATCAATGGAATATATTATTTTAACAGACTAAAGAAGAAAAGTCATATGATCATTTTGGCTCAAAAGATGCCCAAAAGTGATCAAATCTGACACTGAATCATGATTTTTTTTTCAATGGAAGGGAAGCTTCTTAAGCTGATAAACTATGCCTTCCAGAATATATAGCAATCACCATACCTAATATGAAACATTTGAACCTTCAGGAATATGATATAGATGTCCATTATCATTGCTACTATTCAACATCATTCTCATGATTTCAACCCATGCAATGAAACAAGAGAAAGGAATTTCTACTATGAATATTATAAAGGAAGAGGCAAAAGTATCACTAGATACAGAAAATATTTTTCCCACTTAGTAAATCCAAGATAATATACTGAAAAACTACTAGAACTAAGAAGAAAAGAAAATATTGAAGGGGTAGTAAAAAATCAGTGGGAAGAGATATACAGGACCAACATCAAAATCAAATGGACATAAGGAATTTTTAAAAAGAGTCCAAAAATAAACCCACACACCTATTTATGAGAATTTAGGTTATGATAAAAGTATGATGAAGCTGGCATTTCAGATGAGGGCACAGTGGATGGATTATTCAGTAAATGGTGTTGGAGTAATTTGCTCTCCATGTGGAAAAGAAATTAAATTAGATCCCTATCTCACAACACACACCAAAATGAAGTTGATGGAAAGGCTAAACAAAAAACACATAAAAGTACTGGAAGAAAACTTACGAGTTTGCTTTTATAATTTTGAGGAAATAAAGACAACTGTTGACAAATTATAGTCTATCCATACTATTGAATACTCTGTAGCAATTAGAATGAATGAAGTCTATACATAACAGCATGGAATGATCTCCAAATTGTTTAGTAAAAGATGTAGCTTGTAGAATAACATGAACCCATTTATGTTTTTTAACCATGTGATTGTATATGGACATACAATTGTTTGTAAAGGCATTGAAAAAGATCTGGAAGGACATACTCCAAACTATTATTAGTAATTACCACTGGTTAGGGAAGTAAGATTTGAGGCCGCCAATGGATGAGGCCGACTTCAATTTTTCCTTTACATACTCTTTTATTGGTTACAAGAATGTATTTGTGAACCACTTATATAATCATAAGTAAATACTCATTCATTTTGAATTTTTGAAATATAAGTTAGGCTCAGTTATCACATAGGCAAGCCATTTCCAGGATCCTTGGAATGTGGAGTAATCAGCTGCTAGTTTGGAAGCTGCTAACCTAGAGTAAGGACGAAGACAGACAGCAGGCTGGGCCGGTGACTTCTTCCCCTCATCTGGCAGTTCTTTTCAATTCACATTCACAGACTAACCCTACAAAATCCCAGAGGAGCATCTGGTGCAACCCCTTCCCTTTGTAAAGGGAGGAAATTGAGGCGCTCTGAGTGAGAAACCCCAGCAATCCTGCTTCCTAGGCCAGTGGTCCTTCCAGCACATTCCCCTGCTTCTCAAAACCCAGGAAAATGGTGATTCTGGGCAAGCTGGAGATGAGCTGCAGGGATATGAGCACACTTTGATTTGGTGTGATAAACTGCAGCATTTCATATGCATCTAAAAGAGCAAGAATAATACATTACACCAAAAAGATGCTCCTGATGGGAGATCCTCTACTCCTAAAGCTCTGGAAATCTGGGATCTCTCACGTCTTCTCCCACACTCATTTTCTCTTAAATGGCTTTCAAATGTTACCTGAAAACACCTTTTTCAACCTTGAAAAGGAATTCTAATTTCTGTTCCCACTCCACTCCTAGTGCCTCTTTTTCTAGACAACTGTAAAGGGTGTGGAGATGACCTTGTTGAAATAGTGAAGTGCGGGCATTTCGAGTGTGTCCATCCGTTCCCAGAGGCTCAACCTTAACTTCTTCCCAGAGAATAAATCCTAAAGGTCCCAACAGAGAAAAGTGGACTGAATAATTCCAAAGATTAACCCCAAGAAAAAGAGCTACTAACAAAAAAGTTTTATAAAGGAGAAGGGTCTTCAAGGAAATCACACTTTCAGCCTCAGCCTCAAAATAGAATTGTCATGTGGATTTGACTTTATCTGAATTACATCTATAAAGAATTTGAAGTATTGGTGAAATCATTTCCATTTTATACAGCTGACAAATTAAAAACAATGTCTTCTTTTATTAAACCACTTATTAAATCAAATTATATGAAAATATGACCTAATGTTTTCAGCTTTAAATCCCTCATTATCAGCAGCAAAGGTTTTAAAACAATAATAGCCACCCTTTATTACCCATTTATTATGTTCCAGTCCCTGGGGAAGCATTTGATGAGCTTAGCACATAAATCCTCTATAAAATAGATACTCTCATCTCCTTTTATTTTTAGAGATGAGCAAACCGAAGGTTAGAGAGTCAGATAACTTGCCAAGATCATACAGTTAGCAAGTAGCAATGAATCAAACTGCGTGTACCTGCCTTTGACCAAAGCCCAGGTTCTGAACCATCACCTGTAATGCTGCTCTAGCTCTAGCTCTAGCTCTAGCACTAGCTCTAGCTCTAGCACTAGCTCTAGCTCTAGTTCTAGCTCTAGCTCACTCCAGGAGAGCAGAAATCTCACTTCTTGAGTGGCCTATTTTTCACATTCCACATAACTCTTATAATAATAATAACAATAATTAAAAACAATGAATCAGAGCTTACCTTCTACGCCAGAAACGTGCAGTCGGCCAGTACTATATGTCTTAGAAATGAAGACAAGTTTTTCCTGCTGTACTTTCTGATAAATTGCCACCTAATCTTCCATTTCAACAACACTAGGGAAAGTAAATCATTGGCAGAAGTTTAAAGTTAAACACAAGTTCTCAGGAAGCTCCACCCTTTAGTAAATTCCCCCAAATACAGAGACTTGGGGACAAAAGGAGGCTCACAAGGTTTATCAGGCCATCCACACACTTTTTCTGCCTGTTCATAGATCTATCAGAAGGGATATAAGATTTGGGATCATTTTACCTGGAGAAAACTGGATCATAGCTTAATCCTGGAGCCAACAGAACTTGTGCCAGAACATTTTAGCTTAAACCGAAATCATGGGCAGACTTGGGAAAGTTTCTTCACCAGAAAGTCCTGTAAGATGGTCCCAACTCTCTCTTTGCAAGCACATGTTCTCATTAAAAGAAAAGAAAGCCCTTCACCACAAATAAGGAATGGACAAACTCCAGTAATCCAAGGACCTGGTGATCGGGAATGAGCATTGATTCCCCAATGTCAGTTCCAGTGGCTGCAGGAAGGATCCTTTTGCCCTGAGGTTCCCTTTGTGGGGTATGAGCCTCTTCCCACTCTCACGAAGTCAACTTCATCACCTTCCACTGATGTGGGGGCCTACATCTCCCAAGGTGATGTCACCCTCCTGCAGTCTGCTCCCCACCACCCCTAAAATGAGCACTCAGTAATCCACTTAGAAGCTATCCTCTGCTCAGGGACTCATCTGTCTTCAGTCCATAGTCTTCTCCTGGCCAAGAATAGGTATGCACAGTTCTCCCTGGATGCTCTCTTGTAAACAGGGAAGGTCCCTTCCTGCGCAGACTTTGGATCCTGACATAACAGGTCCTATGTCAAGGGAGTTAAAGCTGTCCCACTCACTTACAGCTTCTTGTTTTCTAGGTACCTGAAACTCCCCAGGAACAGCTCTTCAGGTCTCTACACACACTTTTTCTTTTGGAACTGAATTTCTGCTCTGGTCCTCATCAAGTCTGTGCTCAGAGTGCCTTGGCCTCTTTCCAGAGATCCCTGGCATTGGATAGATTGGTTGAGCCTTCATTACAGAGGGGAGGAGGAGAGCAGAGCTCCTGTTCCCCACCCTGGAGTAACAAGAGAGCTCCACTGATAAGAGTGACACATTTCTAGTGCCTGAGTTCCAAGTGGCTCCCTACCAGGAGGGCTCCTAACTGCACATACCCTGGTGCCTTCCAACTCTTTGTCCAAAGGCCAAAATCCTTAAACAAGGAGTCAAGGCATAGAGCAACGAAGCAGTGGTCCTTGTCAGGCTGGAATGAATGTGAGCCTCAACAACAGGTGAAATCCTAAGCCCAGAAAGGTAGGGCCTGTGTGACCAAGAACCAAGTAGAGGATATGGCGGAAATAGTACTGGGCTTGGATTTATGCCCTTACCCCCACGGACTGAGGGAACCAGAGCAAGCCCCTAAGAGCCCAGAGCCCCAGCTCCCTTCTAAAATGTGGATAATGCCTGGCTGCAGGCTTGTGGTGAGGATGAAAGAACTCTGTAAGCCAAAGAGTCAACTCTCACTTTCAACCAAGGAAAAGAAGAGAAAAATAGAATACTGTTAACATAGATGGTATTTAAATATCCTGATGACATTTTTTTTTTCAGATGAATGAAATCTATTTCCCAATAGATTTTTAAAGAAGAAAATTCATTTTTGAGAAGGAAATCCACAGCCCCGTGTGGGAGTTGACGAGATGCATGCAGAAGCCCGCAGTCAGATCAGTGGTACGTGGGGCCTTTTTAGGATCGCAGCCTGATGTCTTTCCCAAGTCTTCCTGTGATAACCTCCTGTCCTCTGAGCCATCCTACCTGTGCCTCCCAGGGCCTCCAGATCCATTCCTTCAGCCTTCCCTTCTGTGTGAAGAGCAGACCTACCTTCCCTTCCTCTGCTCTCCTTTCTACCCTATCTGATCTCTATCACAATGACTTTCTATGTATGTGGGCAGGTACCACAGTAGCAGCTCTTAACTAGAACTTCACAGATCCCTAGAGGCCCCAAGCATAGGCTACAGGAAACCATGAAGTGTGAGGCTATAGCTTGTATCAGTACCTTAACCCTGGACACCACCTAGCTACAGCTTCTCCTATAAATTACCTTCCCTAAGGAATGATTCTGACCTTTGACCCTCCATGGCACTTCCTCTGTTCAAAATTCCTCCAGATGTCTTCACCGCACAGTCGCAGGCCTTCTCCAACCAGCCAAGCAACTCATAGGAACCCCAATGTAGATATCTGTATAGAGATGTACAAATAGCTACTTGTCTTTGAGCAATGGGTAGATCTGAATGCACTGGGAACAGTCACATAGACATCCAGGCATTACCTACTATCCTAAGAGTTTCTGCCTCGTGTGAGAGAGTTCTCACCACCTCCATTATAACATAAGCCAGACTTGGTCAGCTCAATGGATAGGTAGTCTGTGGGGCCTAGATAATTGTTGCCAACAGATGTGACCTTAGGAAATGTGGATGGGTGTAGCCTCAAATGGATGAACAGAATGGGAAAAACCTCTGAATCCAATGTTCTCTCTGCTTTACAATGCTGTTCTTTGGACATTTGGAGCTAGCATAAAGTAAAAGCAGCACAGGAAGGTAAGATGGCAGATACAGAGATTTCCTCAACACTTTGGTCTTATGGGTAACCCCTGATAACCTCAACTGGAAAGCGTTCGATGTTTGGGGTTTAACTCCCTCTTGTATAAAGAACCTACTGTATCAAGAAGGGAAAATTAAAAGACATTTTAACAAGTAAATGTTTGTTGAATTAAATTGCACATAGAAAGCACACCTCCATTCTGTAGCTTCTTTGAACTCAGATTTAATGCAAGAAGGAAATGCTCAAGCCAGCAATACTTGTCCTATTTACTTTGGAGCCTTGGGAACTATAGTTCCGGTTCTGAACATACTTGCTAAACAAGTGGGACTGATAAACTTGTTAAAGCATTCAGCTATCAACAGAGCAAAACCAATACAGAGGGTGATATCTTATCAGCATTGCCAATTCCTTTCCCCACCGTTGTGAAGCTGGAACGAAGACTGGTATGTTGGGTTTTCATGAATGAGGAGGAGAGAGCAGGACAGAGTGAGAAACAATCCCCACTATACTTGAAAACTCTTGGGGTAATAAAATAATTAAAGCACATTGAGGGGTGACCTTAATTATTTAATTAATCATGAAAAAAAAATTTTTTACTAAAAATCAGTGAATTAGTGCCAGAGTAAAATCTCCTTCTCCTGATGCAATACTTTAAACCATTCAACATTTCTAAGAAAATGGCTCTAGCCTTGTGTTTCTGACAATAATATTTTTTGTTCTTCATTCATTCTAGTCAAACATGCCCCTGTTTCAAAACCTTACAGAGCTATCAAGAAGATGTTTCTGGGTTCGTTCTTGAACTTACTATATTCACACATGTAGTTTCCTCTTTCTTAAATGTATTTCCTGATAAAAGAGGGCATGGGGTATAAAGACAGGGAGATAAGGAAAAACAATTGTCCTTAGTGAACTCGTTGTGCAGATGTCTTCACTCTCTAAGGCCAAAAAACAGGGTCTACAAGAAGCCTACAGAAAATAGGGGCACCAGCCTGACAGTGGAGAGCTGTTTGAAAATACTTTGCTGGTAAATTCTATAAGCCAATGTTCAGTTTCTTTTTCCTATAAAGAATTCAGGTCATCTTGGGGCCACCTATGTTAAGTGTTCTCATGGCACAGGACCTTGATAAAGTTTAAGTGGCTGTGTGAATGAGTACCTCCCAATATGGCTGAAAGACACCCCATGGTAAATTTCCTCCCTCTGACCTCTTCCCTGTGTTTTCTTGAGAATCTATTTGTGAGCCATGGGTGAGGTGGGAGCTGCTGTTAAGATTTGGAGAATTGGGATCAGGTGCCAGTGGAGATGGAACAACTTTATTTGCAATGGAAACAGGTGGAACTGTTCTCCTTACCTGACGCCTATCTGCCTTCCCTTCCTTTTGTCCTTCCACACACATTTCTACCTGTCCTTTTCTTATGCCTCTACTCTTTAAAAAGGATATCTGTCTTTCCTTCTCCTTATCTCAGTGCCTGACAATCATCATGCACCCTTTTACACAAGCTAGAAACCCAAAGGGTTGTCGATGCAAAGTTCAGAAATGGGTTGGCCTTTATAATGGGAAATTTGTTAAGGGTAAAAACTTACAGTTCTGAGGCGGGGAAATGTCCAAATCAAGGCAGCATCAAAGATGCTTTCTCATCAAAGTTAGCTGCCATGTAGTGAATCAAGATGGTGGGTGATCTCGGCCCGGGTCTCTGCCTTCCTCTCCAGGCTCACAGTCTCTCAGAGCCCATCTCCCAGAGCTCAGCTGTGAGCAACCAGGCACAGGGCTTGTCTCTTTCTTGTCTCTTTCTGGCCCCCTCACTCAGTCTTGGCTGCTCCACTTTCTTCCTGAGTTTAGCTGTGAGCTGAGCTATCGGGCATATGGCAGGGCTTGTCTGCTCATCTTTGAGCTGCTCCGTGGGCCCAGCCCCTACTGTGCCTCTGTGCTCAGCTAGTTCCAGACTCCGGGATCTCTCTCAGCCCTCAGGGCTTCTCTGTTTACCTGCAGTCCTCTCTCACAAATGGCAGGATCAATATGGTGGCTTCCTTTCTCTCTGTTTCTCCCTATCTCTGTGTCTCCATTTATATTAGACCCAGCAAGAGGGAAGAGACTCAACCAGAGCCATGCATCACTGACGTAGTCCAGTAGAAAGGGTCTCAAATCCACAGGAATAGATTAGATCAAAAACATAATCTTTTTCTTTTTAGAACTCATAAAAGAACTTCAAACTGTCACAGAGTCATTCTTTTTTTTTTTTTTCAATTTTTACTATTGTAACATATATATAACACAAATTTTCCAATTTTAACCGTTCTTCAGTGTACAATTCAGTGGTATTAATCTCATTCACAAAGTTGTGCTTCCATCACCACCATCCATCACAACGACTCTTTTATCACCTCAACAGAAATTATGTACCCCCCACCTGGTAACCTATAATCTGCTTTCTGACACTCTGATTTTTCTTCTTCTGGATAGTTCATACAAGCGGCATGACAATATTTTCCCTTTTGTTTGTGGCTTATTTCCTCAAAATGATGTCTTCAAGGTTCATCCATGTTGTAATATGTATCAAATCTTCATTCCTTTTTATGGCTAAATAATATTCCACTGAGTGTATATGCCTCATTTGATATTCATCTATTCATCTGTTTATGGACACAAGTTTTTTCTGCCTTTTGGCTGTTGTGAATAATGCTGCTATGAGCATTGGTATACAGTATCTGTTTGAGTCCCTGTTTTCAAATCTTTTGGGTATATACCTAGAAGTAGATTTCCAGGTCATATGGTAACTCCATGTTTAGCTTTTGAGAAACTGCTAAACTGCTTGCCACAGAAGTTGCACCATTTTATATTCCCACCAACAATGTATAATAGTTCCAATTTCTCCATATCCTCACCAGAGCTTATTTTTCTTTTCTTTAATAATGGCCATTTTAATGGGTGTGAAGTGGTATCTCATTGCCATTTTGTATTACCCTAATGGCTAAAGATGTTGAACATCTTTTCATGTGCATATTGGATATTTGTATATCTTCTTTGGTGAAACATCTAGTCAGGTCTTTTGTGCATTTTTTTTTCATTCTGTTGTTTATCTTTTTGTTGAGTTCTATGAGTTTTTTATATTCTGGATATTAAATCCTTATCAGATATATGATTTGCAACTATTTTATTCCATACTGTAGGTTGTCTTTTCATTTTCTTGATAATGTCCTTTGATGCACGTGAGTTTTAAATTTTGATGAGATCCAATTAATTGTTTCTTTTGTTACTCATGCTTTTGATGTCATATCTGCAAAATCATTGCCAAATCCAAGGTCATGAAGATTTTCCCTTGTATTTTCTTCTATCAATTTTATGGTTTTAGCTCTTATATTTTGGTCCTTGGCTCATTTTGAGTTCACTTTTGTATATGATGTGAGGTAAGGGTTCATCCCAGCACCATTTGTTGAACAGATTATTTGTTATGATTAAGTTCATGTGTCAAGTTGGCTGGGTTATGGTGTCCAGTTGATTGGTCAAACACTGGCCTGATTGTCACTGTGAGGATATTTCATGGATTTAAATCATCAGTAAGTTGATTGCATCTGTGGTTGATTACATCTGCAATCAACTGAGGAAAGTGCCTTCAACATTGATAAGTCTCTTGAAAACAGTTGAAGGCCTTGAAAGAAGAAGTAATAATTTCCGCAATCAGAAAGAAGAATTTCCATCTCTACTTTAACCAGCCAGCTTCTCCTGTGGAATTAATTTATCAAAAACTTTCATTGACATTCCCAGCTTCTGGCCTGCCCTACAGAACTTGGACTTTCCCATCCCCACAGTCGCAGGAGCCAATTCCTATAATAAATCTCTTAATATTTACATATATATATATCTCCTATCTCCTATATCCTGTCAGTTCTTTTCCCCTGGAGAACCCTAACTAATACAGATTTGGTACCAGGAGTGTTTCTTGAGAAATAGAATCTTAAGGATAAGATTTCTGAGTTGGTTCTAGGGTTTTTGGAATTGATTCTCTAATCTGATTAGATTCAAACACACTAATGCCTCTATTTCCAACAATCAAGATGGCACTGAGAGTCCATGGTATGAATTGGCAATAGAGATAGACAAGATGTCATCATTTGATACTACTACTCAAATACTGGCAAGGCTCTGGGTGAGAGTGTATTTGACACCTTCAGAGTTTTGTGAAGTTAAAAAGTATAATAATGTTGGCTGGTCATTCTTACATACACTGGATATAGTTGTTAAAGAAAAGAATGAGCTCAAGGCTTCAAATTCCCAATTTAAGTGCCGCATAAAGGACATAAAATTTCTATATGTGCTCTGAAAGAAAATCTTATTTCACATAGCTGCAGACTTGAGACTTCTGAAAAACCAATTCCTAGTCTCTTTGTGTGAGTGGCTGAATTACAAGGTAAATTGAATTCTCAACTTTGCAGGGTGTCTCCTGGTAAAGTGAGAGTGTTGATTGGAAAGGAATGTGATCCTGAAAATTGGAATGGGGAAATGTGGGTTGATAATGATAACAGGGAGAAGATTGAAACCCTAGATTCTGCTGACTCTTCTTTTCCAGATAAAACTGTAATGGTCTGCCCTGAGGAATCAGCCGTTCAACCTCCACCTGAAAAGATTAAACTTACTGTGCCTGATAAAGCTGTAGCCACCTCCCCTGAGAAAACAGTCCTCACACTTCTGTCTGAAGAGAGTAATCCTATTTCACCAGATGAAGCTGCAGTAGAATACTATGAGGTACTTCTAATTCCTCTCATGACCCACCCCCACTACTCCTCTTTTCTTCCAGACCTAACTAGACTGAAGAACCAACAGGCTCCAAAATGTGAGGTACAAAGTGTGACTCATGATGAGATGCATTATACTATGAAAGAAATGCATGATTGTTCCAAATTATATAGACAGAAATCAGAGGAATATGTGTGGGAATGGATATTAAGGGTGTGGGATAGTGGTGGAAGTAGCATAAAGTTAGATCAGGCTGAATTTATTGATATGGACCCACTGAGCAGAGTTTCTGATTCAGTGTTGTAGCTCAAGGGCTCCAACAGTTTGTTCAGGTGGTTGGCTAAAGAATGGACCAAAAAGTGGCCTACATTGCTTGAAGTCGAATGTCAGAACTGCCCTGGTATAATGAAGATGAGGAGATCCAAAGGCCTAGGTTTTTTGGAATGTTAGAGTGGATTTATCATATAAGACTTGCTCAGCCACCCCAGGAGTGTCCACAGAATGTACCTTTCACTAGGAATAAATTTGTGAGACTAACTCCAGCATCCCTGAAGATGTCTGTGTTTGCTCTTCACTGTAAATCAGATATTACTGTGGAATTGCTGTTACTGAACTTGGACCCTTAAATGCATTGGGGATGATCGGATTCCAGATTGGCAGAAGGCATTTGCATGTCAGAGGATGGGATATAAACCCAATAAAAATTCAGGGTCCTTTCACTTCATTGATATTTCTAGGTGTCCAGTGGTATGTATCATGTCAAGATATCCCTTCTAAGGTAAAGTATGATAAGGTGTTGAATCTGGCCCCTCCTTCAACCATGAAAGAGGCATAGCATCTAGTTGGCCTCTTTGGATTTTGGAGACAACATTTTCCTCATTTGAGTGTGCTAATTCATCCCATTTACTGAGTGACTCAAAAAACTGCTAGTTGAGTGGGGACTGGAACAAGAGGAGAGGCTTTGTGACAGGTCCAGGCTGCTGTGCAAGCTGCTCTGCCACTTGGGCCATATGATCCAACAGATCAAACGGAGATGGAATTGTCAGTCGCAAATAGAAATGTTGTCTGGACCCTTTGGCAGTCCCCAATAGGAGAATCACAGTGCAGACCTTTAGAATTTTGGAGCAAAGCCTTGCCATCACCTGCATATAACTACTCTCCTTTTGAGAAACAGCTTTTAGCCTGCTAGTGGGCCTTAGTAGAGACTGAATGCTTTACTATAGTCCACCAAGTTACCATGAGACCTGAGTTGCCCATTATGAAATGAGTGTTGTCTGATCCACCAAGTCATAAAGTCGACTCCATCATAAAATGGAAGTGGTGTATATAAGGTAAGTTTCAAGCAGACACTGAAGGCACAAGTAAGTTTCATGAGGAAGTAGCCCAAATGCCCATGATCCCCACTTCTGCCATATTACCTTCTCTTTCCCAGTAGAGCTATGGCTTCTTTGCTGAATTCCTTATGATCAATTGACTGAGGACGTGAAAACTCAGTCTTGGTTTACAGACAGTTATGCACAGTATACAGGTACCTCCAAAAGTGGACAGCTGCAGCACTACAGCCCCTTTGTGGGACATCCCTGAAGGACAGTGGTGAGAGGAAATCCTACCAGTAGGCAGAACTTCGAGCAATGCACCTGGTGGTTCATTTTGGTTGGAAGGAGAAATGGTCAGAGGTGTGTTTGGACACTGATTCATGGGCTGTGGCCAACAGTTTGGCTGGATGGTCAGGGACTTGAAGAAACATGATTGGAAAATTGGTGGAAAATTGGTCTGGAAGAGAGAAATGTGGATAAACCTTTCTGAGTGGGCAAAAAACATGAAGATATTTGTGTCCCATGTGAATGCTCACCAGAGAGTGACTTCAGCAGAGTAAGATTTTAATAATCAAGAGGACAGGATTACCTGTTCTGTGGATACCAGATGACCTCTTTCACCAGCCACTCCTGTCACTGCCCAATGGACTCATGAACAAAGTGGCCATGGTAGTAAGAATGGAGGTTATGCATGGGCTCAACAACATGGACTTCCACTCACCAAGGCTGACCTGGTTACAGCCACTGCTGAGTGCCCAATCTGCCAGTGTTAGAAACAGACATTCAGTCCCTGATATTGGACCATTCCCTGAGGTGATGAGCCTGTACCTGGTGGCAGGTTGATTATATTGGACCACTTCCATCATGGAAGTGGCAGAATTTTGCTCTAACTGGAATAGACACATACTCCAGATACGGGTTTGCCTTCCCTGCATACAATGCTTCTTCCAAAACTGCTATCCGTGGACTTACAGAATGCCTTATCCACTGTCATAGTGTTCCACACAGCATTGTTTCTGATCAAGGGACCCAATTCACAGCAAATGATGTGTGGGAATAGGCACATGCTCATGGAATTCACTGGTCTTACCATGTTCCCCATCATCCTGAAACAGCTGGAACGATAAAATGATGGAATGGCCTTTTGAAGACTCAATTTTGGCACCAGCCAGGTGGCAATACCTTGCAGAGCTGGGGCAATGTTCTCCAGAGCCTGTGGTGGTTATGAATATTTCTTCCTTGTTTTGTTATGAATATGTTTGTATATATACAGAAAGAAAATATCTTTGTTTTCTTTCTTATCTTATCACCTTATCATATAATATAAGTTGTATTAATTTTATATCATAGTATTTAAGTTTTAGGATATCAAGTTTAAGAATGAATATTACCCAAGGACTTGTATCCTCTTTTGGGGAAAGAGTTAGTGCATTTCTGGTTGTATGCAAGACAACTGTGTATTGTTAGGCAAAAATATGACTGTTATTGCTTATATTTAGAGATTAAGTGTGGCTTAAGGAGATGTACATGGGTGCCCAAGTTGACAAGGGTGGACTGTGATGGTTAAATTTATGTGTCAACTTGGTCAGTTTATAGTGTCTAGTTGTTTGGTCAAGCAAGCACTGGCCTGATTGTCACTGTGAGGATATTTCATGTATTTAAATCATTAGTAAGTTGATTGCATCTATAGCTGGTTACATCTACAATCAACTAAGGAGATTGCCTCCAACAATGAGAGAAGTCTCATCCAAACAGTTAAAGGCTCTTTAAAAAAGAGAAGTGATGATTTCAGCAGTCAGAAGGAAGAATTTCCATCTCTTCTTCAGCCAGCCAGATTCTTCTGGTGAATTCATCAAAAACCTTCATTGAAATTCCCTACTTATCGTCTACCTTATAGAATTTGGTTTTTCTCATCCTTAATCTCATGAGCCAATTCCTATAATAAATCTCATAATATTTTATTATATATGCATATCTATCTATCTATCTATCAATTATCTCCTATCTTCTTTCACTTCTGTTTCCCTAGAAACCCTGACCAATACACTATTTTTCCCCATTTAATGTCCCTGGCACCCTTGTGGAAAATCAGGCCACCAATGTGTAGGTTTATTTCTGGACTCTCAGTTCTTTTCCATTGTTATACGTGATGGTTTGAAACTGTATGTACCCCAGATCTTCTACTTTAGTTAAGGTGTGACCCACCTTATTCAGGGTGGGTCTTAATCCTCTTATTGGAGTCCCTCATAAGAGAATGAAATTTAGACAAAAAAAGAGAGAGAGCCAGAGAGGCAAAAAGCTAAAAGCAGCAAAACCCAGAAGAGAAGGGAGAGATCAGCAGATGCTGCCATGTGACAAAGTAGTCTAAGATCACCGGCAGCTGGTCTTCAGGAAGAAACGTGTCACCTAATGATGTCTTGATTCAGACCTTTTTCTCAGCCTCAAAACTGTAAGCTTGTAAGCTAATAAATTCCCATTGTTAAAGCCAATGAATTTCATGGGATCTGCTTTAGCAGCTTAGCAAACTAAAACAATCTATATGTTTATCTTTATGCCAGTACCACACTGCTTTTATTACTGTAGCTTTGTAATGAGTTTTGAAATCAAGAAATGTGAGACTTCCAACTTTGTTCTTCTTTTTCAAGATTGTTTTGGCTATTCAGAGTCCCTTATAATTCCATATGAATTTGACGATTGGCTTTTCCATTTCTGCAAAGAAGGCTGAAGAAATTTTGACTGGGATTGCTTTGAATCCATAGATTGCTTTAGGTAGTATTGACATTTTAGCAATATTAAGGCTTCCAGTCCACCAACCCAGGATGTCTTGCCATTTATTTAGGTCTTCTTTAATTTCTTTCTGCGATGTTTCATGGTTTTCAGTGTACAAGCCTTTCACCTCCTTGGGTAAACTTATTCCTGGATATTTTGTTATTTTAGATACTATTGTAAAGGAAATTATTCCTTAATTTCCATTTTGGACTATTCCTTACTGTCCAAATATATAGAAACACAACTTATTTTCCATGTTAATCTTGTACCCTGAAACTTTTCTGAATTTGTTTATTCTTCTGGGGTCTCTGGGATTTTCTAAATATAAGATCATGTTATCTGTGAATCGAGATAGTTTTACTTCTTCCTTTCATTTTAGATGCCTTTCATTTATTTATGTATTTTGCCTAATTGCTCTGGCTATAATTCCAGTACAATGTTGAATAGCGGTAGTGAAAGCAAGCATCCTCTTCATGTTTCTGGTCTTAGGGCAATGCTTTCAGTCTTCACTATTGAGTGTAATGTTAGCTGTGGGTTTTTCATGAAATCCTTTTATCATGTTGAGGAAGTTCCCTTCTATTCCTACTTTTCTGAGTGTTTTTATCTTTTTTCTTTATTTTTTATTTTTT
>JAQZBX010052360.1:0-19140 GCA_029593785.1 Cabassous unicinctus
TGAAGGGGCAAAAAGACCCACAAGCATGACAAAGATGATTGTAGTTACTCAAAAGCCTGACAAATCTCTGGGAGATTTCTATGAACGACTTTGTGAGGCCTTCAGAACCTATACCCCTTTTGACCCAGAAGCTCCAGAAAACCAGAGGATGGTGAATACTGCCTTTGTTGTGCTGGCAGCAATGGACATTAAAAGAAAGCTCCAAAAATTAGAAGGGTTCACGGGGATGAAGTTTTCTCAACTCCTTGAAGTCACCAACAAAGTATTCATCAATTGAGATGAAGCCACTGAATGAGAAGCCATGAAGTGAATAAAACATCAAGCTTCCCTACTGGCAGCAGCCTTGGGAAATCCTGACCCCACCAGAAAGGAAGTGTCACCTTGAAAAGGGGGGACAAGCACCAAAAGGGTGCCCTTGGCCAGAGATCAATGTACCTACTGCAAAGAAAGTGGACACTGGAAAAATGAGTGCCCTCAAAAGACTTAGGCACTTAGAGGGAACATCCCTAAAGGGAAATACTGACTTGAGTCCCGAGACCATCTGATTGGACTGACTGGGCTCAACCCTGAATAGGAGGGACTGGCTCACTGGAACTTGGCCGCCATGAGCCCATAGTCAAACTACAAGTTGGGGACCAGTCAATGACTTTCATGGTGGACACTGGCACTGAATATTCTATGGTCACAACCTCTGCCACCCCCTTTAGTGGAAAAACCACTACTATCATAGGATCAACTGGGGACCAGTCAAGCCAACGTCCTTTTTGACAAGTCAAGAACTTGCCAGCTTGGTGGCCTTGAAGTGACTCATGAATTTCTGTACCTGCCTGAATGTTCAGTTCCCCTGCTTGGTGAGGACCTCTTAACTAAACTGGGACCCCAGACTACCTTCAAACCTGAAGGGCCAGCAAGCTTAAGCCTCAGGACCAGATTCACTGTCCTCATCACCATACCCTGAAGCAAAGAATGGAGACTTCATGTGGAAGAAATTTCAGGTCAGAATCTGGAAAAACTGCTGAAACGTTTCCCTCAGGTTTGGGCAGAAAAAAAACCCACTGGGAATGGCATGGAACCATGCACCCATCATCATTGGCCTGAAGCCTGGAGTGGTCCCGGTCCAGCAGAAGCAGTATTTGATCCCCTGTGAAGCACAATTGGGCATGGTCAAACACATAGATCACCTGAGAAAAGAGGGAATCCTAATTGAGTGCCAGTCACCCTGGAACACCCATTATTACTATTAAAAGAGCTAGATGGGATCAGATATTGACCAGTGTAGGATTTATGAGTCATTAATAATGCCACTCTCACCTTATATCAGCTTGTTCCCAACCCATACACTTTGCTAGGACAGCTGCTGCCTGAAGCCACCTGGTTCACTTGCCTGGACCTGAAAGATGACTTCTTCTGCTTTAGGCTGAGCCCCACAAGCCAACTCTGTTTGCCTTTGAATGGGAAGATGCCAAAACCTGGCAGAAAGCTCAGCTAACCTGGACTTGGCTTCTGCAAGGCATCAAAAACTCCCCTACCCTTTTTGGTGAAGCCTTGACAGCAGATCTGGCCACCTACTCCCAGGAGGACTGTAGGTGTGCCCTCTTACAATACATAGATGACCTCCTACTTGCCAGTGAGATGAAAGAGGACTGCTGGAGAGGGACCCAGACTCTCCTACAAGTTCTAACACAGACTGAGTACAAAGTGTCTTGGAGAAAGGCCCAGATCTGTAAACAGCAGGTAAAGTACCTGGGGTTCAGGATCATACAAGGGCACCAGATGCTCGGACCCAAATGAAAGAAAGGGATCTGCACCATCCCTACCCCCACCACAAAAAGAATGCTTCATGAGTTCCTCAGGGCTGCAGGGTTCTGCTGCAGGTTTCCAGCTATGGCCAAACCCCTTTATGATGTTCGGGTGGGTCCAGAAAAAGAGCCCCTTGTTTAGGAAGAATCTACACAGGGGGCCATTCAAAACATCAAAAGATGGCTGAGCCCCTGCCTTGGGGCTCCCAGATGTAACTTGAAACTTTAACCTGTTCATTCATGAAAAGAACAAAGTAGCGTTGGGGTTCTCACACAAATAATTGGCACCTGGCAAAGACCCATTGCTTACATCTACAAGCAGCTGGACTCTGTGGCTGCGGGGTGGCTACCCTGCCTGAAAGCCCTGGCAGCAACCATAACCCTTGTCAAAGAAGCTGACAAATTTACTCTCAGACAGGGAATTCATGTTATGGTGTCACATGCAGTCACTGCCCTAATGAACTCACATGGGCATTGGTGGATATCGAATCCCCGGTTCACACATTACCAAGGTTTACTCTGTGAAAACCCCAGAGTGACAGTAAAAGCAATACTCTTAGGACTAGGAGTAGTCAGGAGCACAGCAGTAGCAGGGGCCTCACTTGCAGTTGGTCAGGAGGGCTTACAAACCCTAGCACGGGAAACATCAAAAGACCTCAAAGAAATACCAGGCTCTCAACAGGTTTAAAGACCAGATAGATTCATTGGCAGAAGTGGTTTTACAAAACAGGTGAGGATTAGACTTGCTCACCACAAGTTCAGGAGGAATCTGCCAGGCCCTGGGGGAAGAATGCTGTTTCTATGCAAATTCCTCAAGGATAGTTAGAGAAAAGGTGGCCCTACTAAAAGAATGAGACAAAGACCCCTAAACCGTGTATACCAGGCATCTGCCAATGGAAACTACTTCCTGTATCTCCTTTCCTGGATTTTGCCATTCATGCAAGGAATAGCCTCAGTCTTCTTCCTCTTAACTTTTGGGCATGTGTTCTACGGTACCTAACACAATACATCACTTCCCACTTAAATGCCTTAAAACACCAAGTGATGCCTTATGTTAAATATTAGCCCTTGGGGTCTACAGAAAAATCCCAATGTTAGCTGATGATTCCTCATAAAAAATTATAAGGGCATTAAAGGGGGGGGGGATGATAAAGAAAGGCCCGGGGCCCTAACCCCCTCAGCAGAAACCCACAGCTTTAGGAAAATAATCTCCCCTTGGTCACTTTTCTCCCTTCCTCCCCTTTTCTCCCTGGAATCCACATCCTTAGGAAGATAAGCATGCCCCTTTCAACTGGAATTTACAACTCTAAACAGATAATGACTCTTTTCCTCCCTAATATCCCTCTGCTTTAGGAAGATAAGCTAACCTCATTCCTCTTACTTTTGTAACCCTGCCTGCCCACTAGCTTAGGAATTTGCCCACTTAGAGTTGCACTTAGAGTTCTTATATAAGCTTATGAAAATCAAGGAGCTCAGATTTTTGGAGACTTGACTCTCCTCTGGACCCAAGTGTAGTAAAACTGCATTCATCCACCCTCTCATTGTGCCACTTGAGTTTCATTCCATCTGCCACAACAGAAGGTCAATAGTTGTTTGGGTGGAGGGGCTGGCTTCTGGAGTTTCCCACTCCACTATTTTTCTATAATTCTCTCCTTATTAACTAACCTCTTGTAGTCAGAATTGCCCAAACCTCTTTAAAAATTTTTGAGGGCTCCTTTTTTCTTGGAATGAGGCCCAAAGTGTGTGTGTGTGTGTGTGTGTATTTATATGAAGCTTAATGTTTTGCTCATAATTGGCTTCTTTCCAAATATTTTTCTTATTATTATTCTATAATAATATACTTCTTTAATAGCATTGAATGATTCTAAATACTTGGACTGAATAACTCACCATCATTTCCATGCATATGTTAGATCCATTACCTGAAATCTTTCTTTTACTCACTTTTACATGGCTCTCTCCTACTTAAGTAGTAGTTCTCAGCTGAGTCATAATTTTCTCCTGAGTGTTCATAACCCACCAAGATAGGAACCTATGGCCCCAAGTACTTGACATTTTCTCAGATCTGATCTCTACCCACTGTAAGAAATCTTTATTTCCCTGACAGTCTAATCCAGCAAACTGAATTCCGGATGAAGACTGTGTCTGGGTCAAAATATGGTCCCAGTGTTAGAGTCATCATTGACCCAAAATCTCATTAATCAAAATAAATTGAATTAAATAAAATTATGAAATTTAGTGATATGGAAAGATTATTCAAGGTCCTTAGTAGACAAGTATTCATCAGGTTCATGAGAAAGTTATGTGTAATCTGAGAATTAGTTTTCTGGCAGCCAGAGCTACATCTATGACATCAGGTAAGACACCTGTCTGCATATACATGATGGTGCCAAACTACCTTCTTACACACTCACATCATTTTAATATCAGTTACATTTTTACCTTCAAGTATTTAAAAAGAGAAAAGTCCATGTAAACATATACAGTTTTACCATTGGCTCTAGTTTTCTAACAGACCAAGAGAATTTTTAAATATAACATATGATTAAGGATTTAAATTTCCTGTATTGTTTTCAAGGCACAGTGTAAGGTATCTGAGAGTTCATGCTCTGAGATTGAGGCAAATTCATTAATATTAGAGCAAGGTTATAAAATAGCAGAATAGAAGGGGATATTACAAATCATCCAGAATATTTATCATTCTAAAGTTTAGTTTATTGAAGCTAAGGCATAAATTTTGGTCACTACACTGCATTGCTTTAGAGTTTCAAAATATACCACAAGTTCTCATATGTCCATGTCCTTTCTCATGTTGTTTCCACTTTGGGAGCTTTACTCACCCATGAATTCTGACTAGTAAGGTAAAATATGTATCACAGGAAGGAAAAATTATGAGAAAAAATATATGTCTAAATTTTGAGTAGCTCACAAAAAAGAGAGCAGTAACTGAAATGTCACTTCAATCCATTAAATGGCAAAGTTGGAGCCATGTACCATGCCTTAAAATATATAAAGCCCATAAATGACCATAGAGATGAGGTTAAATGAAGAAACATGCCATGAGTATAAGAAAATGGTTAGAGTATTAATGTGTATTTTTTGAGGGAGTAATTTTATTATGACAGGAGAGTATTAGTGTTATTCAGGGTTCATGGCTGCATTTGCCATACCACAGGGTGTGGGACTCCTACACCAAGGCTTTGTCATGGTGTGGATTTCTGCACTTGTGCTTATAACTTGCAATGGACAATGTTGCGTCACCATGATCCTCAGTTTCCTGTACTTGCTGCTCTTCCACTGCTGTGTCAGGCATACAGAACTGTCTTAAAAGTTAGTCTTGGAATTTCTGCCTACACCAATCCTACAGCCAATCCATTTCAAGTTCCTTACCACAACACCCTGGCTGTCCTCACTCTTCCCTTCCTAATGTCTGGGGAGCTCTGGATGTGTATGTTCCTTTGCCTTAGTGTTTGTATGGTTGAAAATGGTAGCAAGATTACACCACTCTCCTCATCCCTCCACAAAGATATTTTGTTCACTCTTCAACTATACTCTCTTCTCCAGGGTTTAAGGTTTTCAAAGTAAAGGCAAGTATGTAATGACTTTTTTTTCATCTTCTTGATATACCTGTTTGCTTGGGAATTATACATAAAGCATAATTTAATAAAAAAAGAAGATGGTAAATAAGAAAACAATGATTAATTTCTCAAATTACATACAGTCACAATTATTAACAAGTTGATATGCCTAAAGATATGTCTAAAATAAATTTATCACCTATAGAAGAAGAAACTCTAATGAATATATAAAGTAGTTCTTGTTTATCTAAACACATGCATTTGTGGATATGAGCAATAATCAAATAATGATAGATCACAAAATTAATCTAGAGAGATTTTATTAAACCCATAAAATATTGTTGGATTATCTCTGGTTAAGGGTAAAAGTAAGCACTTGTTATTCAAAAAGAGTCATACCAAACACTGAGAAAAATTTCATAAGGAGAATGAATATCTATAGAAGTTATAGAACATATAGTAAAACATTGACCATTTCCAAAGTCATTGGAAACGAACCTAACACAAATGGCAATTAAGTGATAAATGAAACATTACATGTAACTGGTAAAACTGAACACCAGGAAATCTTTTAGTAAATGAAATAATGCTGGATTTCTAACAATTTTTTATTAGAAACATGGGATTCAAGCTGTAAGGAAAAAAAAGGTAACCATAACACCATTACAAAGAAACAAAAATTAAAAGAAATTATTCTTAATTTCAGGAAATTCATTACAAATGATAACAGAATACACAATAGTTAAGAAAACTCTTATTGCAAAGAGGAAATTTTTGAAATGTTTGAACTACAATGAATATTGTGAACAATATAACCTTTTAAAAAGTAATAATAAATAAACAGTTGCAAAATATCACCTCCCAAAAAAATGGATCAGTTAATTCTGGGTGTCATTAATAAAATAACTAAGTGTAGTATGCAGTATTGTTGTTGTTTTTACTGTTATTTTTAAAATCACTCAATATTTAATGCTGCAAATATTAAGTAACCTTTACATTTTAAAAAAATCCAACTTGAAGTTTACAATCTTCTCCAACTACTCATTTTCCATTTTAATTATCCTGAAAATAATGGTGGAAAAATTTGATCATTGAAAAGGAAATATTTTAATCTAATTCTATGAGGTTCAACAAAATGTAAACAGTGTATTATTATGAATAATATTACAGCTATCTATATTATGGAAAACAGTGTGTAATTCTAAAAAGCATCAACAAAATGCATTTATTAAAATACATTAAGCCCAATCACTTTCACAGAGTAAAACATCCTGGGGGTCCTACTGTGCTTTTGAATGGTCAGGGACTGGCTGTTAGAGAAGGGGGCCAAATATGAAAATTACCCTGGATTCCTCAGCCCTCACTGCTCTCCCCTCATCTCCAACAGGAGAACTGATGATACAGGGCTGGCCCTGAACCTCCTCAGTCTCTGCACTGGGCTGCACATGGAATAGTGGGGAAAAGAGAACACATGGGGTACACTGATCTATCTCTCACAAGTTTTGCTTGATCTGCTCATTTCCAGTCTTAACCCATTGAGCTTCCTCTCTGTAGCTTGAGTTTCCAGGCAAATTTCACGAGTTTTTCTCTCATAGTAACTAATCCAACTTTCAAAATGAGAAGCATTGCTCTCCAGTTCATTTTCCAGCTGTTCTGTCATCCTTCAGTATGTGTCAAGTTGTTTTTGTGTAAAACCAATATTTTCATTCACCTGGGTATTTCTTTTCTCTATATCTAATTGGACAGTTCCCTGCTGGATTGACTGAAGGTGAAGTTGCAGGTGGTGTTGATGTACTTCTGGAAGAAACTGCAGTGTCTGGTGAAACTTCTGTATGTGCTTTTCTAGGTGTTCATTTTCCTGCTTTAGAGATGTTTGCTCAGTTTCCAGATGTTTATTTTGATATGTAAGTGCTTCATTGACTTGACTTTCCTTACACAAATTTTTATATATCATTTTATTTTCCCTTTCAACTCTGTTTACATTAACATTTATGGTTATAGCATCGATGAGATTTGGTACATTCACATGTATCTTGTGAGGCTGGTCTCCTTTTGCAGATTCGCTCTTTTCCTCTAATTCCAAGTTGATAGCATGCATGTAAACTTCACAGAGAACATGCACATTCATCAACTTCAGAACTCTTTCGATCAAATATGTTAACTGGCTGTCTTGATCATTGACAATGAGTTCTAGCTGCATTGTGGAATTTTTAAGCATTTTTCCTGTTCCTTTAGTTCCTGCATACTTTCATTCCATCTAGCATCTTCCAAGATAACATCTCTAGGTTCTCCTGGAGCTGAGCATTTTCATCCACACTATTAAGTGGCTTTTCCTGGCATTGTTTGCTATTCTTCTGAGATAAATTTAAGATGATTTTCACCCAAGGCTCACTGAAGTGGCAGGAGTCAGGTCACCCACTGGGAGACAATGTGTTTCCTTGAAGATGAGCCATCATCATGATGTTGAAAGAAAACTGTCAGCTCACATGTCTATGGTTTGTACAGAATGTTTTCTACATTTTCCATTGAAATGAGGAACCTATTCACATCCTTGTTAAGTACTGCCAAGCACAATGTTTGTAACATTGGAGGACTGGTCTCCACTGCATGTGCCCTAAATTCTTTACACAATGTAGTTATCTGTCCAATCTTCTCAATGATTTTAAGACAATCTTAATGTTGAGCAGAAAAGTGCTTGGCTAGCTTTTTGTCTTTCAAACTGTGACACCAGAATTTTAGTATGAGAGCCATCAAAGTAGCATACAGTAAGATTTCCAAAGAAAACTCCAATATAATTGGGCTGTGCCTCCAGGATTCTGACAAGACCATCACAACACTGGCCAGGATCTCCAGGATTATCTTCAAAGACATTTTTATGATCCTCAGTAGGTCTTCCATGTTATCAAAAACCTACAACTCTGCCTATGGCAAGAAGCTTTTGGTCTACAACGCCAGCTTGGAAACCTACAAATGTTCTATCTCAAAGAAAAAAAAGTGCCTGGCAACAAGAAGAGACCATCAGTGGTTCTATTGAAGGGGAGGCAATTAGACAGGTTGTGTGAACTAATGTTCCCTGGCTTTACTCTGGTCACTATACTAATATAAATGGATGTTTCTGTCATGTTCAATGGTGAAATGGAAAAGTTTAATTATATCAAGTACAGACTAGTCCATTAGATGAGATCACTCTAACTCCACATGGCCCCATATGAATCCTAGGCACCCAAACAATACCATGCTGAAACAGGCTAGATAATGAATCAATAGATGGATCTGGAACCTGGCAAAAAGCCCACATGGACATCAATACCCCCCCAAGATGGCTTCTGGAAGATTCTCATGAGATTATCCCATTCAGCACAAGATTTCCTCTGGAAGACAAGAGAAGCTCCAGATATTCTCCAGGGACCTTATCATTGGGCACTCCTGGAAGACTGATAGGTGGGGTAATCATCAAAACAGCAAACTGCTGGGACTCCTCCTGTGTCATTAGCAAAGGGGTGGAATAATTTATAGTTTAAAAAGTAAGCATAAAAGCAAAAAGAAACAAACAAACAAATGAAAAACCCTATTCTGGTCTTCTTTGCCCCTTCCTGAATCACTACACAAGTAAACCCAGGGATTTATAATCTATAATGGGAAATTGTATTTTATAAATCATCCCTCTTTATCACTCTTCAGCCCCTTCCTCTCTACCTGGGACCTATGATCTGTTATTTTCTCCCATTTCTCTCCTCACCATTCCTTAATAAATTACTGGCCTAAGTAACCCCATGTGCTCTTGAAATTCATTTTTACAGCATAGTCAAGAACCTAGACAAAATCTGATAACAATAACATCACCTTTCTCCACACATGAACATTCACAGTTAGATGTGGTAATATGATGTCGGGCACTCTGCTATAGTGTATTCATGTACCCTTATCCCAAGATGAGGCTATATATTCTACAGTTGTAACATTTTTATCTGCAGCTTCCATGTCTAATTTTTTATTCAAAGATCCAAAATCTCCTTACACTAATGACAATCATACCTATTTTGTTATTTGTTTGTTTCTTTTTTGTGAAAACAAGTAATATCATTGTCCTATATCAATTGTAAAAACAGAGGAAATCATTCAGAACTGGGAATGCCTTCACATGGAATCAGTCTTTCTCCATTTATCCTACACATGCTATATGGGGAAGACTGTCCATCAGTTGTGACCAATTGCCCCAGATCCTTTCATAAAGAACCTACCATTTCCAGCACATGCCTTCATGGATACCAAAGTTAAATTGGGAAACTTCTCCAAACCAAAATTCATCCTTTGAAGTGCTCCTCATTTCAAATGATCTTCATATCTATGTTTTTAATGAACTCTACTATTTTCTATGGCTGTATCAACCCTCAAACCTATGGTCTATCATCTGGGTGTTTTTCCAAGAGTCCACTCACATAACCTTTACATGAAGGGGAAAATGAAGAATCATTAACAGAAGGTGGTTGAAGTGTCTTAACAAATACCATGGTTGAGATCACATTTTTACCCATAGATTTGTAGGATCTAAGTCAGGCTAAACATGGAGGCTGCTGGATGTCAAGGAAATGAGAGGTCAGCAAAAGATGAATATGGTTTATTTCTTCACTGTTTATAGTTCCTTTATTTAATTTGAATGGGAATGTATCATTGAAAAGTTATAACCTGTTTTTTAATGTATTATTTTAATTTAACTTGCAGTAAAAGTTTTTGGCAATCAACAAGCCATCTTGAGACAATTATATACCCAAATGTTGACAATCTTTTGGAATAAAAATAAAATATAACTTTTGCTGTGGGTGTGTGTTGATGTATCTTATCATAAATGGTATTTCAAACAGTACAGTTTAATGAATGAACAACTAAATCCTAGAATGTTTCCTTTATGTCTTTTGTTTTTGACTACATATTGTTACAAAATTGGGATAGAAAATTAAACATTATGTGTTTTATTTATACTTGTGAAATGCCAGGAAAGAACAATATTATTTTCATGAACAAAGACAGGTTATTTGTGGATTTCCTCCATCAGCCATCAGCAGAAATGCTATCATCTTTATAATTTATATTTGACAATCTCACAGTATCTACCTATAATTAATAAAACTCACCTGTTGAACCCATTATTTAGCATAATTTTAAAGATGCAATTACTATATGTTTCTTTTGGGAAGCCCAAGATCTGTGTAGAAAGTTTTAAAATTTTATAAACAATGATGAAAATATATTCAAGAAATGAATTAACCACATTATACTCAGGGATACATGAAATCACAGACTAAAGTAGAATTACAAGAATGTTTTGTGGTCCCAAATGGGGGACTTGATGCTTAGCCATACACATACTAAAACAGTAACTGTATAAGCCTTGCTTACTTATAAGTCATTTCCATTACAAAAACAACATTCAGAGCTACCTATCAGAGTCCCAATATGACTTTTTTCCTTCAAACAAAAGTACGTAGGCAATAGACATTAAAATTTACATTTCCATGTACTTTGTCATCTTAATTCTATTAAAAGTTTCTGAGTACTTTTTAATAGAATCTTCAATACTTGGCTTTCAAAAACTTCAGAAAATGGGAAAAGTAGTAAATAATTAAATAATAGATAATAATAGAATGTGCAAATAAATTTCCTGAATTTTTATATGAATAATTCACCATGTTTTGGATTATTTTCCCATTTTATATGATGACAAAGAGAAGAAATCATTTGAATTTAGGATTGCTAAAAATTTCTTTTTTTCTTTCTATTTTTAATTGATGCTCATACGTAAGACTTGAAGGAGGCACTTTCTGAAAACTATTCAAATTTTTTTGTGTCCTGTCTTGGTGACCATTTTACTTTGCTTAGCTCTTAGCTTCTACATCTATTTTGGCCTAGTTAATAAACAATTATACACGCCTGGTCTTTCATCCCCAGAGTTTAAACTCTGATCCATGGCCACCACCTAAAACACCCACATGCTTGAGCCAGAACAAACAGCTGACCCCAAATGATTACCTCAGCATTACCATAGCCCATGGACTGTCAGTACCTTTCCCTTTATGGGGGCCTTTGCAATAGATAATGAGTCATTGACACTCACGGGCAATCTGCTAACCCTCACCCAGAATTATAGAAAGGACAAGCTCATGGGTCTCTGTTACTCTGCTTGTGTGCTCCCCACCTGCTGATTGAGCCAAGGAAGACTATTGTGCTTACTTTGGTACTCAGGGCACCTCCAATTCTCTCTGGAACATGTGAGTAACAAATTATCCTTCCTCATGGATTTATGGTCTCACTTCCGTGTTTGTCACATATGACATCCATCAGTAACAAAATTTAAAATCCAACGTAACTAATTCAAAACAAAATTCATATTAAATGAATTAGTAAGGCTTCAGACACTGTGTATATTTTCTTATTGACATCTCATGCATTTATATAATTTTTTAAAAAGCATATAGATAATCCAAAGACATGTGAAAGGGAAAAACACATGTAATAGCCCCCTAATTCAACAACAAATTTGAGTTCATTTTTTTAGCTTTAGACATCCAAAATACAATTGTTGGGTATGCAACAATGTAAATCTTAACCTACAGAGAATGCATGTTTTGCTTCTAACTACCTATATGTGCTCTTTCTTAGTATGTGAAGAATGAAACTTATTGCACTTGGGTCATATTGTTTCTTCATTGTACAGAAGATGTTTTGTCTCCTGAGCCCTAAGTGGTATGGTGCTGTAGAAGAAACTAATCCAAAGCCAGGCTATAAACATCATGGCTTTGCAGGAAGAATATAAGAATAATATTATTTCAATGCCAGGCATTCATTCTCAAAAATTATTGGAAGTCCCAAGCAGGGCAGAGGGAAGACAAGTAGATAGGAAATTTAGACCTATCATAATGAGTTTGAAGAAAGCTGAGAACATCAGGGATAACAATCTGCTAATCTAAGGTCTACTGTGGTTAATATGAGACCCATTGCTTTGGGCTGATTGTCACATTTCCCCTTTAGGGTAAATCATTATGCAGATTCTGGGATGGATGCAAACAGTTCCCATTAGAGATGATGTTTTTGGTCCATTGGTATGCCGTGCACTGTTCTCAGTCCTTCATGTGCATTATCCTCTGTTTTTCTCACCACACCCTATCAGGTAAGGAGTAGGACTACTATCATTATACATGAGAGAAAAAGTGGGAATTTCATGTAGGAGTTGATGAACTAAGGCATGATGGGAAAAAGAAGGAGAGGTGGAGGTAGAATATGATCCTGGAAGGAATGATGGGGATCAAAAGTGCAGTGCAGTGTTTCATCATAATTTACAAAATGCAGATAGGCCTCTTTTCTCCTATTTTGGCAGGTCAGGATCAGAATAACTCAGCCAACTCAATGGAAACACAAATAGTGAAATAGAATGTGGACACCAAAATATCAGTAGAAGACACTTTGAAGGATCTATGGGAGCTATTAACTTAAATATTTCCTTTAAAAAAACCTTGAGGAGAAAAAAGGAATATTTTTAAAGGTATATGAAGATTAGAGGGTCAGGAATCCATCAAGAACATAGGCAGTGCCTAATAAAAGAAAACAGTCCAATAGTCAAGCCCTCAGTATTATTGCAAGTAATTATGAATCATATTCTTCAAAAGCTGAAACTTAGTTCTTACCATAGGTTCCCAGGGGAAGGGGAGAAAGAGTAGGGTGGATGGAACACAGGATATTTTTAGGGCATTAGAAGTATTCTGCATGATCTTGCAATAACTGATACAGGCCACTTTAGATTTCATCAAAACGTATTAAAGTGTGAGGTCCAAAATGTAGGCCATAATGTAAACCATTGACCATGGTTAGTAGCAATGCTTCAGTATTTGTACATCAATTGTAACAAATGTACCATTCACATATAAAATATTATCAATAGGGGAGGGGGGAAAAGGTGAGGGCATTGGTTATATGGGAATCCCTTATATTCTCTATGTGACTTTTCTGTAACCTAAAGGTGCTTTGAAGAGAAAATGAAAAAAATAAGACACTGGGGGAATAAATGGAAGAAAATATCAGTGTATGTAAAGAAAACAGATCTTACAGTGATGAAAGACAAAATGTGTAAAATATTTTTTCATTATTTTAAATATTTTTATATTTTATTTGTCATTTTTAAAAATATTATTTCATTTTCTTATTAATTTCATTTGGTATTTTGTTGGTTTGATTTTTAGAAAGGTTTTGGGTCACAGAAGTGTCACAACTGTGGCAGGGGAGGATCACTCATGTGGGGTGTTAGTGATGGGGTATGAATGGGGAGTTATTCATCTGAGGTGTGACTCTGAGGCATATAAATATGTTCAAATGTTCCTGGGACATTGTCTTGGTGGGTGCAGTCCCATACAATAACCAAAAGATTGTTCATTCTCATCCTGGTGAGATCTCCCATATTCTCTAATAGGCAGCAAGAATTTCCCAAGTATAAGGCAGTTCCCAGTGAAGAAAGACAGACCATTATACCATGCCCTTGATATTGATGATTTTACTTACGAACATTTTCTTCTGAAATTGAAACTCAGCCTAATATTATATATTACCTTAGTGTTACCTCCTGAAAACCTCATTGTTACTCGAATGTGGTCTTTCACTTAGACAAACCCAGTATATAATTGAACTACCTTACCCCTGGAGGGGGACCTGACTCCCAATAGTAACCCTCCCTGGCACTGAGGAATTATTACCAAGCACCAACTAACAATGCATCTGGAAAAAGACCTTGACCAAAAGGGGGAAATGGTAAATACAAATGAGTTTTTATGGCTGTATTATTCAGCCAAAGGGGTGCTGATGAAAATTATCAGAAATCTGTTGGCATTTATAAAAGGGTATTTATTTGGGGAAGAAGTTTACAGTTACTGGGCAATAAAGCATAAGTTACTTCCCTCACCAAAGTCTATGGTCATGTGTTAGAGCAAGATGGCTGCTGATGTCTGCCAGTGTTCAGGCTTCCTGGGTTCCTCTCTTCCCAGGACTTGCCTCTCTCTGGGCTTAGGCTTGCATCTTTCAACAAGGCCAGCTGTAGAGTATCAGGTGAATGGCTCATCTCTTCCTGGGGCCTTCTCTCTTTCCTCATGACCAAGCTCATCTGTGTGCTTGATTCTCTGGACTCCAGCATTAAAACTCCAACATCAAAACTCCAACTAATTCTTCTGCTCTGTCATGTAGTTTTATCTCTGAGTCTTACTGATATGGCCCAAGCAAATCCCTAATCATAACTTAATCACTCCCAGAAAAACAGACCACTTTACAAGCGTAATCTAATATCTAATTTGAAATTCATAACTATATCAAACTGCCACAATGGCTAAGAGATTTCAAAGTGAATTGAGAGGTCTTTCCAGAGGTTATGCTTATGCACCACTCAGCAGGATCTCATTGACTGCCACAGTAAACAGTGCCTTAGATAGAAGGGCTCCTGAGGAATCTAGAGACATCCACACACTATAAACAGGGCAGATAATCTCAGGAACTTAGTGCCCTGTTAGCAGGCCTTACTTTGGAATTTATGCTCCCCAGTGTAACAGAGATAGACTCATTTATAGTTTCCCTACTCATGGGTCTTCTGCCACTTTTATTTGAACCTATAAATAGTATTATACTTATTAAATATATGTCGAAGAGACTTAAATCTTTGGTCCATCCATGTGTCAGTTGAGCCTTGAATGTTGGCAGAGTTACAAAATCTACTCTCCAGTTCATTTGACTCACCAGGAAAATTAACAAGTAGGTGATAATGGACAGCATGCATCCCAAGGAACAGAGAGTGTCTGCAACTACAAGCAAGATAATTCCATCCATCTGCAACATGGGATCTAAGCCCCCTCTCAATTAGAAACAGAGAGGGCATAATCATGCCAAAATCCTCAAGAATAGGGCATGAATAATGGAGTAAAGTAGACTTACAATTATTCTATTATTGACTTATTATTATTCTGGCAATAGAAGAACTATTATAATTGTAAACACAATGGCCACCAGAGGTTATGAGAGAAGGAAGAGATAAGAATAGGTGTAATATGGGGACATTTTTGGGACATTGGAATTGTCCTGTATGACATGGCAATGATGGATATAGGCCATTATATATTTTGTCATAATTTAAAAAATTGTACCAGACAGAGTGTAAATTATAATGTAAACTATAGTCCAGAGTTAGTAGCAATGCTTCAATATGTGTTCATCAATTGTAACAAATGTACCACACTAATGAAGGATGTTGTTAATGAGGGAAAGTGTGGGAGGGTAGGGAGTGCAACATATGGGAATACCCTTTATTTTTTTATGTAACACTTATGTGTATAAGCTTCTTTAAATTAAAAAAAAATTAAAAAAAAAGAAAAAGAATTGTATGTGAAGAAAATCAAGTGAAGGAATTGCTTATAGTTGAAAAGCCCTCAACAAAAGTAGCCATCTTTACAGTGTGAAAATTCAGAGATTGACTGTGTCATTCAAAAGCCTCAGTTAAAGCTCTGATTACTGCCCAAAGAACATCAGTAATATGAAATGTAACTTTACAGAAAATCAATGCAGGAGAGAAAATCTATCTTAGAATTAGAGGAGACAATCAACAAAGTTTATGAAAACAAGAGCTATACACAACAAACGTGTGATTCCAACAGGAAAAGAACCAAAGACCCAGAGAAAAACATGGAAATCACCATTTCCTTCCATCACAGTGGTTCCGCTTCCATGAGGAAAGTGCTCAAGAAAGTTGGTTGGTAGTTGTGTTAACTGAGGGGAAGCTGAAAGTTGTATGAAAAGAAAATAGTCACAGCAGGCAGAAAGGACAGAATTAGAGTTTGCAATCCAGCATTTTCCAAGCAGCTCCTGTGCCTACTACCACATTCAGTCCCGGGCAACACTGCAAGAGGTTTGGGACACCCTCAGGATCATCAAGTCCCAGGGGAGTAGGAGAGTTCAGCTCTGAGGCTCAAGATCCTAAAGTAAAGTGCAGATTTGAGTCAGGTTTACAGCTAAACCCTGAATGTCCATGAGCAGAGCAGGTTTTCTGATGTATTTCATGTATTAAAATAATTCTGAATCATAATTTTTTAGTTAATCTTGTTAGTTGACTACTTAATTAAGTAAATTAATCTTATTAATTTACACTTACTGAATTTTATATATCAATTCCCAAGATAATGTTTCCAGAATATGCTTTAAATATAATTATTATGAATATTTCATTTTCACTTCTATGGGCCATCTAGAGTTAAATCTTGGAAGGATGGTATTTTAATTTAATTGATTTGTCCACTATTACTTTAACTGTACTTGAAGGTTGACATGAACAGGGGGAAGACATTGAAATATTAAAGAAAATTTATATATGACGTGAGGTTTTATATGTATGTAAGATTTCCCTCAATATGTAAGTTAATTTACTTCAATAACTGTTAATTTGTGTTTCAAGATCTTTGTGTTGTTTTAGAAATGGATTAGAGAGATGGATGTGGCTCAAATGGTTGGGCATCCATCTCCCAAATGGAGGGACCCAGGTTTGATCCCCGGGACCTCCCGATAAAAAAAAAAAGGATTAACCTACTGCATTCAATAGTGCCATGCTTTAATCCACCCCACACACCTAAGTGTTTCTGGGTATAATACTGGCACAGTTTGTAATAGAAGATTTGGATGCTCATTTCCCTGGCAATGATACTTCTCCATTGATGTGAACTTCTTTCTATAGTCTGGAAGCCTGATCCTGTATACAGAAAACACAGAAATCCCCCTTCCATATAAGCATTTCACTTATTTGTATTTTTTCACAAAAGTTGAATGTGCTCTTCAGTAACTATATACTGTAATTGGTGTTGTTCATCTGAGATCTGTCAAAGTCAAAATGGGAAATAAGGAAATCTCTTAGGTAAAAGAAAATATTGTAGATTGTATTTTAGAGCTTTGGGAGTCAAAAACTAAAGAACAAAATTCTTGTGCAAAACTGCATGAGCACAGTGCAGATTAATCAGAAATAGCCTTCAAGAAGACATATTGAATATAATATTATTTTACAGTTATACTTATTTTATAAGAGAATGAAAATTATAGAATAACATTAATGAATTCTGTGTTTTTGTGTCCAACTCCCTATTTATGTCTATTTGTTCACTGTATATTTTAATACCTCGGGATGTTAATATTAAATTAACAAATATGACACTCTCTTGTCACAACTAGCCATTCTCCCATATGTCCTGGGGGAGGTGCAGGACTGATCAGGGAGCTTTGGAAAAACCTTTTTTTCTCCCAATATTTTCTATGAAAAGAAATAGAAAGTATTTTTTGTGTTTTTATGAAACACATAAATACTAATATCCAAGAAGAACAATACACCCCAAACAGAATAAATCTGAATAGACCTACCCCAAGACACCTACTATTCACAATGACAAATATCAGAGATAAACAGAGGATTCTGAAAATAGTAAGAGATTAAGATAAATTTTGATCCACTCATCAGAAACCATGGAGGTGAGAAGAAAGTGACATGATATATTTTCTTTAAAGATTTATTTATTTACTTTTTATCCATTTGAAACCCCCTTTCTCCCCATTTTTTTTTTTTGCTGTTTTGTGTCCATTCATTGGGCAATATTCTCTGTCTGTTTCCTGCCCTCTTCTCTCATCGTTCTCCTCCTATCTTCACTGGAATTCAATCCTGGGAACCTCTGATGCGGGAGAGAGGCATCCTACCACCTCTGCCACCTCAGTTCCTGGTTTCTCAGTGTGTCTCATCTTGGCTTTCCCTTGTGTCACTCTCCTGTTATGTCATCATCTTGCATGATATATTTAAGATACTGAAAGAGAAAAACAGCTGACCATGAATTCTATACTTCAAAAATAAGGGTGAATTCAAAGTCTTCACTGTCTAACAAAAACTGATAGAATATTTTAGCAAAAAAGAAAAAAACTGAATTAGAAGACAATTTCTAAAAGGTTAGTGAGCCAAGTGCCAACAAAATATTATTTAAAAAAACAGACACATTTATTTATGTAATACATAATTTTCTTTGTCCTTCAATATGCTATAATACAGCTAATTAGTCCTAAAAGAGGAAACAGGCTGTATTTATGAGGAAAAACAGATCACTGAAACAATGTTCAATTTCTCTTACTCTTTATTTTATTTATGTTATCCTCCTTTACAGAATCAGAAAGCATTTTGACTTTTGATTTTTACTGACTCACTGTCTCAATTTCTTTTGCTTATGAGTACAATCACATGGTTAAGAGACAAATGGGTCAATTTGGCATCATCTAAATACACTGGTTGATGGTCCTATGGACAAATGAGCCCACAGTTTATCCGTTCAGAACATCTACAATGTTCCTATATATAAATGGGTTCATACACACAAGATCTGGGTTTGGGATGTGAATATGCCTTTAGTGGGGCATAAGATTCAATTTCCAATAGATACATGCATACATATATACATATATATTTAAATACACATACATAGAAAGTATCATGTTAGAAATGAAGGAAGAAACTATCAGATTCCACCAAATTTGATTCTTATTTGGGACCTGACAAAATGAAAATTGGATGATGCTGAACAAGGTACATAAAAGCTCATAACCTCGCCATCTGATTTATGCTATGACGCTAATAGTCCAATGGCCACCTAACTAGAAAGGCACCCACAACTCTCTAATTGCTGCCACATAAATCCCTGTGACTGTCTAAGTACTGAATGCATTGT
>JAQZBX010052361.1:0-19158 GCA_029593785.1 Cabassous unicinctus
GAAATTTCTAACAAGCAATGCTGACCGCATTCCCACCCCTCCAAAGACTCCTTATTGCCAGGAGAATGACTCAACTCAAAATGCTTAACAATAAAAAAAATGTGGGCAAAACATATGAACAGATGTTTCTCAGAAAAGGAAAAACAAATGGCTCTTCAACATATGATATGATGATCATCCTCATTTACAATAAGAGAAACCAATATTAAAATGACATGGATTCACCTATCTAACTGACAAAAAATATCCAAATTTAAAAACAATCTCTACCGGTAGGCTGTGGGGAATTGGCACTCTTATAAACTGCCAGCAGGAGTGTAAATTGGAACCACCCTATGGAGAGCAACGTGGCACTATTTCTCAAAATCACAAACAGACCTGCACTTCCATTTCATAGCATTTACCCTATAGATACGCACTCATACTTGAGAAATTATCCGTGTGCAAAGTTATTTTTTCAGCATTTTTATAATAGCAAAAGATTATAATCACAAATATCCTTTTGATGAAACAGTCATACATCCACATAATGGAATTCTATGTAGCTGTTTTTAAAAAGAAAGAAAGAAAACAATAAAAAGAAAATGTAGAGATTGTCTAGGTATTGATATGTTAAGACCTCCAAGATTTATATCATACATGGAAAAAAGCAAGGTGCAGATTAATACAAAACCCACTTGTATTAAAAGGGGAAAATACACACACACACATACACCTACAAACACATTTGTATTTGCTTGTATTTGTATAAAATAAACTCTAGGAAGTTACCCAAATAACAAATAGAAGTTGTTAACCAATAGTATGTGTGAAATTTTCACTGTATTTCTTTTAATAGTTTTTGATTCATAGACCATCTGAATTTATTATATATCCAAATAAGTAAATAAATTTATTTTTTAAATCATGCATTGGCATAGCATAAATGTCACTTCTTCAGGTATGCCTGGCACCTCTTTAGCCTCATGTCCTGCCATTCCACCCTAAATCGCCACTCACAAAATGCCTATTGGTTAGTGGGGACTGAAGCTCTTATTAGTCTCTTTACTTCTCTGGTCTTGTATGTCTTATCTAGTCTGAAAAGTTTATTTTGCTTAAAGTGCTTTCTGTCTCTCCTCTCTACCACTCCACCACCACCTGCTTGACCTCTTTAAGGATTTATTCTCAGTAGAGAGGGATGTCCTGCACACTAGCATATACTTAGTGTTCCTAGGATTTGCTCTAGGGCCACCTTCTCATATGCATTTATCTTGAGCATCCACAGTCACATTTCAGACTCTATTCAGGGGCTGCTCCTGGTGATACTTACCTGTCCTTCCACAAAGAAGGTCCTCATTTCTCTTGCTATAATATCCCTCAAAGTTAGCATTTTATCACATTGTTTCTAACCTTTCATTGTCTAGCTTCTTTCATAAAATATGAAATGCTTAAGGGAAGTGTTTTTTCCTTGAAACAATAATAGTAGCTAATATTTGATTAACACCTTCTATGCTCTCAGACAGCAATATCCAGAGATTTTCTGTTAAGATAGAAATATTCTATGTCTGTACTGTCCAATATGGTTACACTAAACACATGTGACTCTTGAGTACTTGTAATGTGACTAGAGCAACTGAGTAATTGAATGTTTAATTTTATCTAATTTTAAGCTATTTAAATTTAGCTTCATGTAGTTAGTGGCTACAGTATTGGACAGTGCAGCTCTAAGTCCTGTGAAAAGGTCTTTATATGCATTATCTCATTTAATTCTCACAAGAACCCTATGAAATGGCTATTAATAGTGTCCATTTTATAGATAAAGAATGTAAGTCTGAGAAGATTAGTAACTTCCCCACAATTACAAAGCAAAAAAAATAAAATTAAAATTAAAAAATGATAAATTTGAGTTTTAAACTCATGTGCTCTGATGCCAAAATCTGTGCTTTTAAAATTTGACATGGCTATGGGACACAGTAAATAACAGCAGGGTGGAAAATTTATTCACATTATACTCATGTGCAAACAAAACATATAATCATTTATTTTTTTAAATATTTTATTGATATATAATGTACATATAGTAAAATGTACACTCCTAAGTGTTACAGTTCAATGAGTTTCGATAAATCCACAAAGTCAGGAAGTCAAGTAAATCTGCACTCTATCCAAATAAGAACATTTCCAACATCCCCGTAAGTTTCGTCTTGCCCCTTCTAGGTCAATCCCTACAATCCACTCCCCACTCCCAGGCAGCCACTCTTCAGATTTCTTTCACTGTAGAATAGTTTTACATGTTCCAGAATTCCACAGAAATGGAATTATTCAGTATGTACTCTTTTGTATCTGACTTCTTCCATTTATCATAACATTTTTTAATTTCATCCATGTTGCATGTATCAGTAGTCTATTCTTTTTATTACTATTATTCTGTTGGAAGACTATACCATAGCTCGTCTATCCATTCTTCTCTTGAGGGATATTTGGGTTGCTTCCAGCTAGGGCTATTACAGATAAAGCTATTATGAACATCCTTATTCAAGTCTATTTGTGGATATATGTTTTCATTTCTCTTTGGTAAGTATTTGGAAGTGAAATTTCTGGGTCAAAGGGTAGGCATATGTTTAACTTTATAAAATTGCCAACTTGAATTTCAAAATGGTTGTACCATTCTACATTCCAAAAAAAACCTATGATAATTCCAGTTGTTCCACATATGTGCCAACATTTGATTTTGTTAGTCTTTGTAATTTTAGCCATTTTAGTGAGTAAGTAGTGGTATCTCCTCATGGTTTTAATATGCATTTTCCTAATGGTTAACAAGTTTTGAGCACTTTTTCCTGTGCTCATTGCTCATTTATATATCTTCTTTGGTGAAATGTGTTATGTTTTGTATTAGTCTGCCAAAGGGGTGTTGATGCAAAGTACCAGAAATCTGTTGGCTTTTATAAAGGGTATTTATTTGAGGTAAAAACTTACAGTCCCAAGGCCATGGAAAGTCCAACTCAAGGTACCATAAGAGGTACTTTCTCACCAAAGTCAGCTGCCACGTGTTGAAGCAAGATGGCAGGTGACCTCTGGCTGGTCTGCTTCCTGGGCTTCCTCTTAAGGCCCATGGGGTTCAGCTGTAAGGTATCAGGAGAATGGACCATCTTTCTCTGGGGCCCAGGATCAAAAGTGACAAAGTTCTCTCCTCTTCCATGTGTCTTCTTAAGTGAGTGTCCATTTATACCAGCCCGCCACAGGGGCGGGGACTCAACCCGAGTCACACCCTACTGGCGTGGTTGAATTAAAAGCCCTAAATTGATTTTATCAAGTAAACTTCAATCCTTTGAATTTAATACAATCAAAAGGTATCACAGCCATAAGAATAGATTAGTTTACAAACATAATCTTTCTCTTTGGGGGATTCATAAATAATCTCAAACTGCCACATCTTTTGCACGTTTTTTATTGAGTTGTCTTTTTCATTGTTTTGTAGGAGTTCTTTATATATTCTGGATAAAGTCCTTTGTCACAGATACATGTATTGAGAATATTTTCTCCCAGTTTGTTGTTTCTCTATTGATTTTTTTTTATAATTTATTCAGCTTCCCTGATTGAATCCTGGCTGGTGGGGAGAATGGAAAGAAGATGGAAGCATTACAAATAAAGAAAATGAGAAGCACAAGGAAAAGAAAGGGAAGAAACAAGATAGTAATAGGGAAAAGAGAAAAAGAGGGAGAAAGGAAGGAAATAAGAGTTGGAGTCAAAATACCATGAGGACAGAAAGGTGGTGAAGGGGAAAGTGGAAGAGAAGAAATGAGCATTTACCAGGTACTCTTCTGCTCAAGACTGATTCATCTACTCCCATTATACTGGGAGCTTTACATAAGCTCGTTCGTGCTTTGAGACAGCCCAATGATGGGGATCATTATCCCCTTTTCCTATATTAGGAAAGTAGAGCTCAGAGAGATTGATGATCAGTGAAACTAAGGAGAGGAAAAGAATAGGAGTGAGGAGCACTTTATCAGGGTATATCACATCTCTCTCCATTAACCAAATCAAAATAATGAAAAACAAGGTGCAACATAAAGCATTTTTGCCAGAATTCTCCTCTAAAATACAAAGAAGGAAAGTAGAGCCAATAAGGTACTGTTGATTAAGAAAACACTAGAGAGAAACTTTCTAAGTCATGATTTTACCCAAGGAAGAGAGGATTATTTTCGCTTTTATAAAAAGACAAAACATGCATGCCCTCTTGCTACACAGGTTGCTTTAAAGATACCATGGGATACAACTTTTCATTGCTCTCTGAAAACTTAAACGTGCTCTTCAAGATGTAATCATTATTATCCTCATCATTGCCATCATCATCCTTAGCATCATGTGTTCAGATCTCCATCAGGCAAGATAAGACAGTATAGGTTAAGTTGGGGAAAGGAGCATGAGATGCCAAGCTGCTATGAGGTTTGGGGATTCTCTATGGATTTCTTTCTTTTTTTTTTTTTTAATACCAATTCCCATTGACCACATAGTTGAGATCTGTTTGAATCACTGTTGCCCATGGGAGAAGCTTTCTATCCAATAGGCAGTCAGCCTCACCACATGGTCTCCCACTCCAGGTGATTATATGCTAGAAGCAAAACCAGGAGAGTACTTGATGCCAGAATGTTCATCACCCTTTCACACTAACTGGTGTTATGGTCTGCTGTCTTTCCTTTGTCTCATGAAGGGGAGTGGGAGTGGGAAGGGATCTGAAACAACCACAGAAATAATGACGAGGCAAAAAGATGGTATATTTGAAAAAGCATGGGCCATTCAGGAGAGCTGGGCTCCAGCCTTGGCTTCGAAATAACCTTGGGAAACTCCCATAAGTTAGTGTGCAGCAATGTTGTGTTCAAACTGCTTGCCACAAAGGCGTGGGCTTCTGTGTTGGGAGCGGGGACTGGCCTGGCAGGTGGAATAGGCAAGGGGAGGGGAGTGGGGTGCTGAGCTGGGCGTCTCCTCTGTACCAGAGCCAGTTTTACACTCTCCTGCCTCATATTTTACAGAGTCCAAAGTAATATGGTAAGGAAATCATAATTCTGTTGCTTAAGAAAAAAAAATTAATGCTTAAAAACATTTTACTGGATGTTCTTGAAGATTACTTATGGCTTTAAATGCTATGAAATGTGAGTTATTTACAACCCATTCTCCATTATTATCCTAATAGAAGTCCTACATTGGTTTCAGTCAGGTAAAACCATAGCTCATTCGTTTGTACAGTCATTAATTAATTAATTCTACTTAACTTTATTGAACACTAGATACAGAATACAAGGCTAAGGGAAGAAAAATGAATTAGAAACCTGCCTTTACCGTGAGCACTCACAGACCCAGGGGTCAGACAAGCAAATGAATAACTACAATAAAATGTGATAAATGTTATAAATAAAGGTTGATAAAAATTGCTAAAGGAATATAAAGATTAGGAATCCATTCACTCTGCTCAAGGGCTTTGAAAATGTATCATTTTATAGTTGCTGTGTTGGTTTTTTTTCTCCCTGTAGAGGATTTACCTACTGACTTACATTTTGTTTGAATTCATATTCAAATGATTTCTTATTTTCTGAGCAGGGAGGACCAGTTCTGAGATATGCTGGCTAAGAGTTAGGCCATCACTGTTAGAGAATATGCTACAGATAATTCACAAATGGAAAATACACATATGGGCAATCCAGAGATGACTATATATTGCTTTACTGTCAAGTTGAAGAAAACCTTATGAAGACCATCCAAATGTACCCTTTCAAGTACACAATCAGTACATTACTTTAATGCAAAAAAGAAGTATAATGGGGAAAGAGCTATGTTTTCCAGGTGCCTAAATCATTGCATCATGTTCTTCCTTAACTATGAAAAAGGTTTGCATTTACTCTCAAGACACATATTTCACTTGGCTTGTTGACAGTTTATGAAGGGCAAGAAGAATTTCTCCCTCTCATGTCTAATCAAATGCACAAAGAGAGGTGCCAGCAATTAACTTAAAACTTTGGCAACAGTAGTATCCCACACCTCATTTAACAATAGGTCTGCAATTTCTGACCCTGTTATGATGTCTTTCCTCACTAATTTATTCCCTCGGTTATCCACTGCTCACTTGTTATAGGTTTGCAGCCTTGAACCCTTTTCCTTTCTATATTTCTAAAAGCATAATCCTTCATAAAATATATGAAATTCCGTGAGACTTTTTGGTACAAAGCACATAAATGTATGGAAAACTCTGCTTCCTTGTCTACATATGGCAGTGTGAAAAAATTCATTAAACATGGGAATTTGGGATTTTTTTTTTAAGAAACAAGCTTTACAAAATTCAAAAATCTAATTGTCTGTAGACACCATTAATTTTTTTACTAATATTGATAGAAACTCTAATAAGATCCATTGAATATAATAGTATTTGACACAGTTCAAGTGTTATTTAAAGTGCTTTATTCTCACCCATTGTGCTTTCATTAGTAATACCTCATAATTTTCCAGCTTGGGATATAATTTTAGAGAAATTAAAACTGGGCAACTCAGTTTAGGTAAGTTATTACATTCAGTGGTGATTACAGGATTTCTACAAATATATCTATCTAATACTGACTCATCCGTTAAGGCTCATCTTAATTGCCAGTACCTCTGTGAAGCCAGTCACCATCTCGGTTCACACAGACTGTCCTTTCTATAAACCAAGAACACTCAGTTTATTTACCTCTAATTTTGCATTGAAAATATACTGTGTCAGAATAAAACAGCGTGTTCAAATTCTTATATATGGTATTCTTATCTCCACAACTAAAAGGTAAGTACCCCATTCCCCCAAGTAGATAGTAATGACCCCATTACTTTCTGCTTACCACACACACACACACCAACAACTATTCCTTCATTTATTCAATTATGGTTTCATTCAACAGATATATGATGAGCAAACATCATGTAGCAGACACTGTGCTGGACGCCATGATTACAAATCACTGTCCCCTCCCTCAAGTGACATGCTTTATTGCTGTAAGCAAACAAATATATATGTGGTTACAATGCAGGGAGAGAAGTTATTAATAAGAGTAAGCACTGGGGGATATGAAAGCACACAGAAAAGATTTCTAAGTTCGATTTGAGTCATTACGGAAGGTAGGGAAAATATTCCAAGTAAAAGGAAAATCATGAACAAAAGCCTGAGGAGACATAGAAAGCACAGCACTATGTAGATAGAAGGCATTTGCAAAATATTTATTAGGTAAAATGGAATGAACAAGGAAGGAAAGAAGAGAGAATAAAAGGAAGGCAATAAATTTCAGGTTTTTTCCATTTTTATCACAATATATTAAAAAGTATGTGCAATTTTAAAGTTTTTTTATTGGATGTTTACTGTGGGAAACTGCTCTATAAACAAAATAAATAAATTCCTTAATATTGGATTCACTTTTAAGGAGCATAAATGAAACTCTCATTGGGAAAAAAAAAAGATGTTTAGTTTCCTGAGGCAGCTTGCCTTATACAGGGAGGTAAATTTTTTTATTTCCAAGGATAAGTGTGTTTTACTCACTAAGATAAGACTTGATTATACCTTTCTGGGTCCTTGAGGGCTGGGTAATTCTACGAGAGTGGTATTCTTCTTGAGCCAAATAACTGTGTATGTGTTTGGGGGACAGGATGGGAAGGGGAAGCCAGGTAACATACTAAGAGCTATATTTAATTGAATCATTTTATTTATTGTATAAGGGTCAGAGATTCCCAACAATAGGGTTTCTAAAATAAACCAATTTAATAAATAGACAGTGGCATTCTCTTACCTTAGCTCACTTCTAGCAGGAGACAATAGTATAAATAATATCTGCCAGCTATTACAAATTTATTTTGTACCTAAAAATGGACTAGGGACTCTATATACATTTTTATCTACATGAACACCATGAAAGTTAGTTATTATTATTTACATTAGAAAGTGCTCAATAAATGTTTGTTGAATGAGCGAATAAATGCTCCATCTAGCAACATGTTCCAGAAGCAATTTAAGTAACTCATCCAACAATAAAAGCTATTGAGCAAATACCATGTGTCGTGCACCTAGCAAATCTTGCAGTTCATGCAAATTCAAATAATCTAGTGGGCCCTTTTAGAGAAAGCAAACAAGGCAAATATAACTCATCCTTAGTACTTGTCGCATATTAAATAATTGCACAATGATCAAATGAGTGAATGAGGGCATGAATGCAAATGGAAAGGATGCTCTAAAACGCAGTATATTGAAGAACCTCTTAAGAGACCAAAGAGAAAATCCACATTACTTAATTCTGAAACAAACATAACAAAATGAGCATTTTTCCTTCAATGTATAGGGGTAATAACTTCCATTTTCCACTTCCAGTATTCTCCCAACTGCCACACAATAGTCTAAAGCCAAAATGGAAGAAAATGTGGCAAAGGGAGAGAAAATGAGCATTTCCACTCCTTGCCTTAAAACTAAAAGAGTTGGGGCAAATTCGATGGATTTGATCAATGGATATAACAAAATAATTTGAGACTTTATGGCTTATTGATCAAGGAACTATGCCTGAAAGGTGCCCATCCATCACCTCTGAGGCCAGAGAACTCCCAGAGAAAACACTGCTTCTGCTGCAAATCATAGCTACACTTCTAAATTCAAAGATTCAACAGCTCTGTCTACCAGAAAAACCTCAGCAAGTCCTAACAAGGCATTATTCCTTTTGTAGGAAGAAAGAGGGGAAGAACTAGCAGTTAGTTAAGCATGATGAACCAGAAACTGGTTACACAGGATGACATAGTCCTCACCATGACTTGTCAGATAAATGATGGGATCCTTTTTATACAGATATGGAAAGGGAGGCACAGAGCAGTCAAGTAGCCCACAAGTAACACACAGCTAGTCATGAAAGAGTAAGCTTTGTACCAGAGCTTTCTAGTCTCTCTTTGTGCTTCCCCTTCAGCCAAGTCACTGGACTACGCAGGTAAAATATTCCCAATGAATATCCTGAGTTAGAACAGCTCTATACCAAGGAATTATAATATCCAGATAAAAATAATTTATTTCAATCCTTCTTGAGCAGTTCCAAAGTGTTGACATTCTTCTAATCACTGGGATACAACAACAAACAAAGGTATCCCGAGGCCTCGCCTTCATGGAGTTTACCTTCTAGTGTAAGGGTAAGAAAACACATGATCAACAAAGTGTGTATGTGTGCCTGTGTCACAAGTTTACTTAACAACCTAGATTCCATGGGGTCTGAAGCAAAAATCTTTATTTTTTTAAATTATCAGCCTTTTTAATAGGCTATGCTGAATCTTTTTCTTGACCCCTAGATGAAATCTAGAGCACCTAGCACAGCTTTTCTCAGCATTGAGAAATATGTTCAATATTATTGAATTGTCTCATTTTCAGGAATTTTAAGTTCCAATCCAATCTACTTAAAAGTTTTAGCTCATCCTCAGCTTAGGCTAAGAAATCTGCAACAGAAAATGGATAAAGGGCATGGTTAGTTTCTCTCTGTTTCTTAATTCTATTCCTTCACTCCTCCTCAGCCCTCTTTTTTTAAATTATGGTAACATACATAGAACAGAAAAATAACTTTTCAACCATTTTTGAGTGTAGAATTCGGTGGCATTAATTATATTTTTGATGTTGTCCTTCCATTACCAAAATTTTCATCACCCTTAACATAAATTCTATATCGATTAAGCAGTAACTCTTCATTCCCACTCACCCCCAGCCTCTGGCAACCTCTAGTCTACTTTCTGTCTCTATGAATTTGCTTTATTCTAGATATTTCATATAAGTGGAACCATACAATATTTTTCCTTTTGTGTCTGGCTTATTTCATTCAACATGATGCCTTCAAAGTCCATGTTGCAGCATATATCAGAAAAATAGCTCTTTGTATGCATATACCACATTTTGTTTATCCATTCATTTGTTGATGGACACTTTGTTGTTTCCCCTTTTGGCTATTGTGAATAATGCTACTATGAACATTGGTGTACAACTATCTGTTCGAGTCTCTGCTTTCAATTCTTTGGGGTATATACGTAGGAATGGAATTGCCGGCTCATACGGTAATTCTATGTTTAACTTTTTGAGGAACCTCACCCTCTTTTTGTTGGATCTGATTCCTCCAGATTTGGAGGATACTGGACAGAGAGAAGGGAGAATCTGGTTAAGGGCAGGCTAGATCTTAGTTCGGTACAGTGGTAGTCTAGCATTGATGCCTCCTGGGTATGGCAGAGACCAAAAATTGGCTCGTTTTCTCCTTGGGTACTTTGTAGGTCCCTTGAAGACCCCATCTCATTAAAGTCCTCTCTCAGAAGCATTTCCTGTCAAGGGCCTTACCCTATCCCCACCCCACCCCAAGCAGTGAGCTATAACAGCACACCAACCATCACTTACCTTCCTAACTACACTCCCACTGTGACAGTCACAGCTGTACATCCAACTTCTCTGTTGGGCACCTTCCACCAGCAAGGAACCCTCTTGGGTAAGGTCCACTTCAAGAAGATTTGAGGTTTGGTACCTTCCTTGGGTTTACCAGATCCATGAAAAAGTATGAGCATCTTTGTTCTATGATCAGTGAATGGGGCTTGCTTTCTCTGTGGCCCTTCCTGCTCAGCCTGCCTTCAGAGTGGCTCCTGACAGCCTCCCACCTTTGGGTTTTTAAAGTCAGGAATCTGGTACCAGTCCTTGTGCCCACCATCCTCCCCTCCACCACCAAATTCCAAGGACACAGGTCACATTTGCTGAGCAGTTTTCTTGTAGACCACTTCCTCGGCTTGTGTTAAAGAGGAAAGAGTCAACACAGCATTGCCACCCACAATTCTTCAAGAAACACTTGCTGCACAATCTTCCTCTCATCAATCGTCTCACCTCCTCTCACAGCTCTGTACATGGGTGAGAGCCAAGGACTTCTAGACCATATTTTAAGGCTCCACTCACGAAGTATGCATAGGACGTCTGGCACTTTTCTTGGAATGTGTCAGCAATTAACACTCTCTGCTTTCACCTTTGCAGCCTCAGGTAAAACTAAGAAAACAGGAAAAGTTACATTGTACATCTGCTACATACACAATATCATTTCCTTTTAGTGAGGATTGCAATGAAGAATAATAAGGGAAAAGGACAGAGAATGTCAAGGGGGCACATTACAAGGGTAACTCCAAATAGGGTGGTCAGGGAAGGCTTCCCTGAGGAAGATGCGTTTAAGCAAAAACCTGAACGACGACGTGAGAGGGTGAGTCATGCAAAAAGCAACAGCATTAAGGCAGAAGAAACAGAAAATGCACGATCCCTGAAGTGGGAATGAGCTAGGTATGCTCAGGAATCACAAGCAGGCCAATGTCTACAGAGCTAATGATGAGAAGGGGTAGAAGTTAACACCAGAGAGGAGGGTAAGAGTTAAAATCGTGCCGCCCTTTAGGCCAAAGGAAGGCATTTAGATTGGATTCTAAGAGTGACAGAGGTCACTGGAGGGTTTTGAGCAGGTAGCATTATGAGTCTATTTTTGTGTTTCAAAGATTCACTATTATGTGAATAATAGATAATGGTGTTATCATCTCCCATACGTGCAAACTATGCCATTTAACCACTCAGGTCTTACGTTTTAAGTTTTATGTACAACACACAGAGCAGAATAAGATGCTGTGTGACTCTTCCAGGTCTCCTTTAGACGTTATCTAGTCCAATGTGTGGAAATCGAGGCTAGAAGTGGGAAGAGATGTCTTCAAGGTCACAGAGATAGTTTAGTTCAATGTAACAATGCTAATAAGTGTTAACTGCATTCAAAGGAAAGGCCTTTAAAGAAAGGTATTTGGACTCTGTTGCTGCATAATAAATCACCCCAAACTTGGTAGCATAAAATAAAAACAATCACTTCTAATGGTTTTTGTGGGTCAGAAACTCAGGAAGTGCTCGGGTGGTTCTGGCTCAGGGTGAATCCTGTGGCTGCAGTCAGATGGTAACTGAAACTAGAGCAATGTGGGAGAAGAGTTGAAGCCTGGCTATGTATTGCTCTCTTTTGATGTAGTCTCAGGGCTTCTCCATGTGGCTTCTCAGCCAGGGCTAGTTTGGGTTTCCCTATAGCACAGAAGCCTCCGGCAGTCAGACCACTTCAGCTAACCAGGTGGCACTAGATCACTTCTGACACATGTTGTTGCCTACACGTGAGTCATACTACCTCCCAGGTTAAAGAGAAATAGACAGAAATCCATACATCTTCCAATGGGAAAAATGTCAAGGTCACAATGCAAGAAGAACATGTGGAATTGGAGATATTGTTACAACCAACATCATCTGCCCAATGATACCTAAAATGGAAAAGTATTTCAGGAAGGCTTAAGAATATACATAAAAAGGCAGAGATGGTAGAGAGAAAAAAGATTTTTGATATTCAGAAATATTTAGCAGTAAATTAAATAAAATGGGGGATAAGATCGGGATGCTTAGTGTGCATAGCACTGGGGTCAAAGGTGATATCTGCCTGTGTTAGATGCCGACACGCACATAGACCCAAGCGTGCACACACGCACGTGTGCAGATGTACACACACACACCCACAGTCCCCAGAACCCTATAACCCAACCCTATAATGGCATCTCATCTGATCAGCACCATTTACCCACAGCTATCATGGCAAGTGGTGCTTGTGCTGCAGCACTTCCATGTATGTCCGAGTACCCTTGGAGAGCTTCCTCTGACTTACCAGTGAAGGTTTGTTGATGGTTGTCCTCTCAGCTCAGGGCAAAGTAATTTCTTTGGAATCCTGTTGTCATCCATCCTCCTCACATGAACAGCCTGGAGAAGTGGAGGCATAGAGTGAGTGTGGCTTTGAGGCCGTGGATTGGCTGTGCTCCAGCTTCTTACTCTTAGCGACCTTGTTCTGCCATTTGATGTTAAATATAGAATATAAGAGTCAGGGTGAGAACTCCAGAGTCCCAGACAAATGCTAATTCTCCCTGTCTCTCCATCTATCACCATCTGTTTATCTCTCTATTTTATAGTGCTTATCATAACAGTGCTTAGTTATGTCCAGTTCCTTTGCTCTGCTACAGACTAATCCAGCCTTCTATAGTGGGGCACCATGCTTAATAATATCACAACCACTAATGATGCAATAAAATATCAGTTAACAGCAGAAGGAAGGAAATAACATCAAAGGCAGTATGCTAAAAGATACCTCTTCATGTGTATTAGTCAGCCAAAGGGGTGTTGATGCAAAATACCAGAAGTCTGTTGGCTATATAAAGGGTATTTATTTGGGTTAGAAGCTTACAGTTACCAGGCCATAAATCTTAAGTTACTTCCCTCACCAAAGTCTATTGCCACATGTTGGAACAAGATCGCTGCCGACATTTGCCAGGGTTAGACTTCTTGGGTTTCTCTCTTTCCAGGGCTCCATTTCTCTCTGGGCTCAGCTCCTCTGGTTCCTCCACAAGCCTAGCTGTAGACTGTCAGGTGAACAGCTTCTCTCTTTTCCCAGGGCCTTCTCTCCTTCCTCATGACCAAGCTGCTCTGTGTGCTTACTTCCTGGGGCTCCAGCTCAAAAACTCCAACAACAAAAACTCCAACTCTGTCCTTTGCCATGTCTTTTACCTGTGAATCCCCACCCACCAAGGGGCAGGGACTCAACACCCTCCTGACGTGGTCCAATCAAAGCCCTAATCATAATTTAATCAAGTAAAAGTAAAACCTCTGAATCTAATACACTCTAATATGCCCAGAGGAAAAGGCCAGTTTACACACATAATCCAATATTTCTTTTTGGAATTCATCAATAATATCAAACTGCTGCACCATGGGAAAGAGGTTTGAAGCAAGAGAGAATATAGAGCAGCTGGTTGGGGAGGGACAAAGAGAGTGAAAGGAACGGAAAGCCCCATCGTTGCACCTGACTTTTTTGTTTGCTTGTATGTCTTCTCTTCTAACTTATGAAATATTCATTGACTTACTTATTTAACATTGCTGCAATACTTACTAGGTGCCAGGCATTATTCTAAGCATTTTATGGGTGTTAACTTGTTTAAACCTCATAACCACTCTATAGGTAGGTTCTACTATTAGTCCCATTCTGTGGATGAGAAAACTGGGGACAAAAAGGTTTTGTAATCTGCCAAAAAAATGTCACTAGCCAGTAAGAGTTGGAACAGGATTTGAACCCAGAATCCATGCTCTTAACCACTAACTTCCTACTGCCACTTTGAGGAGCTCTTGAAGATAAAGAGCGGTTCACGCTTGGTTTTGTATCCTCAGGACCTGTCGTTAGTTTCTGGCATATAGTAGGCACCAAAAATTGCTTGAATTAATGAATGAGTGACTGAGTGAATGAATGAATGAATGAATGGAAATCTTTCCTGATTTACTCAGAAAGGGTGCCTTTCATAAGTGAGTGCCCAGAATAGAAACTGATTCCAATATCAGTTTGCAGCCATTTGCAGCATGCACTTTCTCAGAGGTTTTTGTTTGCCATGAGCACAGCCATACAACACCTCTCTCGGATGCTTCGTGCTGAGTTAAAATCAGTCTATCCATTCGCCGACAGAAACATCATGGCGACACAGCATTCTTGCCAATTTCAAAGTTTATTCTTTCCATACCCAGCCCCAGACAAGATCTCTCAAAGAGAAAGCATTAGATCTCCTATTACAGGGGCTCCTCTCGCAGCCAGAAAGCATGGTGACATGTGCCCAGCAGTGTGGGGTTACTCGAACTACAAACCTTCTGAGACTGAGGTGTTGGAGGGGGGCAGCAGTCACCGGCTCAAACCTAAGTTCATGGGAATTTTGCTTGTCCATCTAGTGGAGGCTATTTGTCTTGCTTCCTTTGCTGTGTTCTCATCAGCAGATTAGAAAAGATTTCTAGTTTGCCACTTTAAAGATCAGTAAACTAAAACTTGGCTCAGAGAGTTTAACTTGCTCAAGGTCACACAGCTGCTAAACTGAATGTTGGACCAGGGATTTGGATAGAAATACCCTACCTTTCGTCTTTGCAAATGCTTTTCTTGTTTTTTGAAACTTGAGTGGAATAAGCCTTAAACAAATGAGTCAAAGTCCCAGACTGCCAGACCTCCAGGTGGGTTCAATCTATGACTTACTATTCCTTTCTTGGAACCATACCAGACAAAGTTCTTATGCCTTCTTGGAAAGCTCCATTCTAGACCAGAGGCAAACAATTTTCCTCTTGTTTATGTGGTATGGTGTCATGGGACCCAATGTGGACTGAAAGGAGGGAGGGTGGGGCAAACAGCCCCAACATTTCCGGCAAGCAGCTGTGACTTCGAATGAGTCATTGAACCTCTCTGTTCTTACTTTTTATACTTTTACACATAAAACAAAGGGAATGGATTAAATATGTGTTAGGCCCTGTGTGGGTTGACATAGAAACCACAGGTGAGCTTCATTGCAGTCAAGTACAATGGAAGGCAATACAATTACATAGAAATTATCCAAACCTTAACCATAGGCAAGGGGCTGCGAGCTCTCAGCTGTGGTCTGAGAAATGGATTTGAGAATTTATTGTAGACTGCTGAAGACATCAGCCCAATGTGCTGTGGCCTAAAAGGTCAACAAAATGATGAGTATTATCCAAAAGGGTATTGTAAAACACAAAGCAGAACACATTTAGCATTTACCCAGAAAAAAGAACCAGTGTGTTCTTCTCTGAAATGCAATGCTCTTTAAGTTGCTACATCTCTAGAAACAGCCTGAAGAATTAGAAGAAATCTAGAAGGGGAAAATATTAATGGTGTAGAGCATGGAAAGTGGCAATCATTGAAGGACAGCCTCAGAAAATTTAAATTACACTATGATTATGAAAAAGAAATTTCTGCCATTAGAGTCCCATATAATATTTAATAACATTTATTAATTTAGTTGCACATACATATTTTAAATCTCAGATTAAACAGAGCAAAATGTTATTTTAGAAATGATACGTTTTCTAACTCTCATAGTTCATGGAACAATTATACTCAAACTCTTCATGTGCACCTTTAGTATGCATAACCATTTCATCATTCAAGTCACATTTTGAGTCATCTAATACGGTTTTTCAAAGTGCACCTTCCTTACTCCTAGTTAAGTCATTTGAATCCACATATGGTGGTTCACCCAAAATTGTATTCCAGCCCACAAGTATCCATTCACATAGCACTTGGACAATTGGTCATTTCATTCATCCTGTAATTTTAATTATGATAATAATAACACTATAATTCATTTTATATTCTTGCTACAACTTAACCACTTATTTGTCCTGCTTGTTAAAAGTTGTTCACAATGACATTGAACACCTACAACTGTGAGACTATACCCCCCAAAACAAAAACTAAATTACTAATATCTTTGCCTCCTTTATTTTTAAACAATTTCATCAGATGATTCCTCTACACAGCCCAAACTAGCATTCATTGAAATTATCTAAGGATAATTTCTCTTCTCTAAAGAAGTACTTGATTATTTAGAAAAAAAAATATTGGAGAGAGGATGCCGTAATATGAGAGATTATAGGCTCAAAGGTAAAGGTCATTCCTTCTTTTCCAAGGGATAATTTTAGAAAATAGCTTACCTTCTATTGACACACACAGGATGTTAATTGTGAATTTAATGTTACAATAAAGGCTAAATTTTGGTTATTTCATTTAAAGATTATTGAAGGTATTGAGTCTTAAAGGGGTTGGGAAAGATGTTTACTGAACATGAGAACAAAGGGCTAAATCTCAACAGTTTAGAGAGATAATGGAGTGCCTATTACTTCATATAATTATATATATTTATATTTTATGATGCTTTGCAGTGTTTTTGTTTTTTACATTTATTATCTCATTTGATATTTATAAAAGTTAAATACCTGACAAGCATGACATTGTCTAAAAATAAAAAGTGAGTCAAAACAAGTTTGGCTAAACTTACTGGCAGTTAAGTATGTATTGTTTATAAAACAAGTTTATATGAGTGTATGACAAACAAATATTATAATATTGGCAATAAGTTTCCTGACTTCTGAATTTGACACCAAGTTGGACAGCCATGCCCTTCTCTGTCATAAAAAATATGTGGATGGATGGAACTTAGGCTCATCTCTATCATTTTTACTGTAAATATTTATAAAAAATAAGGATTTTTTTTTAACATAAACACAATATTATCACACCTTAAAAATCTGACAATAATTCCTTTAATACCAAATATCCCATCAGCATTTAAATTGCCCCATTTAAGCCGTGAATTGTTTTCAATCTTCTTTTCAAAGTTTTATCCACAAATTGCATTTGGTTGATATAGCTAAGTGTCTTTTAATATGTAAATTTTCTTCCCTGATTGTTTTCCTTGCTATTTATTTATTGAAGGCCATTTGTTCTACAGAGTTTCCCACCTTCTGGATCTTGCTGATTGTGACATGGTTTTACATGTTTCTCTGCACCCCACATTTTTTATAAACCGAGTTCTTAGAAATAAAAATTTGATCAGACTCAGGCTTGATTTTCTTTTTCTTTTCTTTCTTTTTTCTTTAGGAGGAGGTGCCTAATTATATTTGTTTGCCTCTCTCTGCGATGTTAAGATCTGCCAGTGCATTCAGGAATTGCAATCCTAATCTAATTTTAGTAAACTTCTTTAGTCTTAACTAGATTGTCATTTTATTAGGTATTACAAAAAGGTGATTTCTATGTGACTCAAGGCTAATATATTTGTTTAGCTTGCATTCTTCAAAAAGAGGTCCCCCTCATCAACTATTTGATTATGTTAAAGCACAGTTTAAACAGAAAGGTCAAATAAATGCTTGATTTTTCCCCTTATTTACCAGTATATAGAATAATGACTTTCCTTAACCAAAGATGACCAATGATATTTTTATTTTTTAGTATCATAATTAACTCATGAATTTTAACATATATCAAGTATTTTAAACCACCACAGGTTTTTTTATATACTTAAATTATCCTGACTTTGACCAGATTAACTTCTGAGACTTTTTGTTCTTATTCTCTTCTACTGTAAGATGTTCCAGGCTCATCTTCTATCTTTCCTGCCCCGAATCTGGAATCAGCCATTTTCCAATGAGTCCTAGTTCCTTTTAATGCTAAATGATTGTTAGAGATCACAGTCTAGATACAAGAGGTGCTCATTGCTATTGGAAGTTCCATTTCTAGGACTTTTCAGCAGATGTAGCTAGGAAACAAATTGGGGTCTTTTCCTTAATTTCTTTAATTTTTGTATTTGTACTTATCTTGGTTATTTGCTTTTAAAACTTATCAAAATAACAATGTCAACATTATTCCAAACAATGTGATTATTTAAAGTTTAGGATTTATTTATAGTTCTTCTTTTTGTCCTGAAAATATATTGCACTAAGGATATATAGTCAAATTACTATACGTTTGAAACAATTCTCCATGTGTTAAGCAACCATTACACATAGTTACTGTAATTTATTTCCTTTTGGGGGGGAATTGGCTTTTTTCTCTTTGATTTTACTTTGTTTTATAATTTTGTAAAACATTTACAGGGTGTAGCCGTTTGGCAATTTGATGTAATTATGAATTCCAAAAATATAATTGGATCATGCTTATAAACTGATCTGTTAATCTGGGCATGATTAAGTTATGATTAGGGCATTGACTGGGCCACTTCAGTAGGGCATTGAGCCCCATCCCTTGGTGGGTGAGGGAATCGAATATAAAAGGCAAGGCAAAGGACAGAGGGAGCCGTTTTTGAGAAGCAGTTTTGATGTTGGAGAGAAGGCCCCAGGAGAAGAGAAGCAAGCCGTTCGCCTGATAGTCTGCAGCTGACCTTGTGGAGGAACCAGAAGAGCTAAGCCCGGAGAGAAATGCAGCCCCGGGAAGAGAGGAACCCAAGAAGCCTGAACCCTGGCAAACGTCGGCAGCTGTCTTGCTCTAACACATAGCAACAGATTTTGGTGAGGGAAGAAACTTAATGCTTTATGGCCTGGTATCTGTGGACTTCTACCCCAAACAAATACCCTTTATAAAGACCAACCAATCTCTGGTATTTCGCATTAGCGCCCCTTTGGCTGACTAATACACAGGGGTCCAAATGCACAGAGAAGTCCAGCTTATCTGCATCCTAAACTCCTCCTCCATCTCCATCACCACTCCTCCATCATATGTAAACCTTTTTAAAAATTGGCAGGGAAGGTATCTTTCCACTAGGTTT
>JAQZBX010052362.1:5889-19251 GCA_029593785.1 Cabassous unicinctus
AAGAAATAAAAATGGCAAATGGCAAAAAAAAAAAAAACACTCATGAAAAAATGCTCAAATCACTCATGATTAGGGAAATGTAAATCAAAACTACGAGATATCATTTCACACCTATCAGAATGGCCACTATTAAAAAGACAGAGAACTACAAGTGTTGGAGAGGATGTGGAGAGATAGGAACACTTATTCACTGTTGGTGGGAATGCAGAATGGTACAGCTACTGTGGAGGACTGTTTGGGAGTTCCTAAGGAAGTTGAATATAGACTTGCCACGTGTCCCTGCAATACCACTACTGGGTATATATCCAGAAGAACTGATATCAGTGACATGAATAGACTTCTGCACACCTATGTTCATAGTGACCTTATTCACAATTGCCAAAAGTTGGAAACAACCCAAGTGTCCATCAACTGATGAATGGATAAACAAACTGTGATGTATTCACACAATGGAATATTATGCAGCTGTAAGAAGAAATGAAGTCATAAAGCATGACAACATGGATGAACCTGGAGGATATTATGTTGAGTGAAGCAAGCCAGACACAAAAGGGCAATTACTGTATGATTGTGTTACTATGAACCAAATACATTGTGTAACATATTGTATGATTCAAAAAAAAATTTTATGTGTCCAGTACATTTACTTGAGAAATGTATGTTTTTATTCAACTGTATTTTCTTTTTATTTTTTAATTAGTGTCTATATTTTCAATTATTAAATGTACAAAATAAAAAGGTTGCCTAAGAATAAACAACCATTTTTTTAAGCTTATATAATATGTGGCTAATGTCAAGCTGGATGTTCTGTGCTGCTATAAAAGCACCATACATTTCTGCCATAATGCCGTCTATGTCTTCCTGAAGAATCTCCTGTTCTGCAAAATTGTACACTAAACTTAACAGGGCTTATGGGAAAAAACTTGGTTAGGGAAGACCACTCAAACCCAATGCAACTTTATAATCAGAGTACTAACAAAAACAATAACCATCTTAATAAAAATACTTGCACAGTTAAATCCCTACTGACAGTTGCTCCTAGCAACACAGTCATCAGTTCTTGGTAGCCTTCATGCTTTCTCCGTCTTGATGTCAGTCCTCAGGTGCATTCACTTTTAATAGATGCCAATTTCACCAGAATTAAAAATTTAATCCAGAAAGTAGTCTTAATCAAGTTCTATAAAACACATGGTGAAATGTCTTCACAGCTTAATTATCAGTGCTCACAGCTTCAGCAGATAGTTTAATGTTGTGGAGAACTTAGAAGTTGCTGAAGCCACTAAACCAGCTACTGCTTATGCTACAGTCAATTTTATGCAGGATTCTTTGCTTTTTTTTGAAGTCCTCATGTATTGCTAAGGCTTCAATTATGAGATTGAAATCTTGATCACTTCCAAATTTATAGTTCTGAGAAAAATCACATGTGAACCAACTGGATTTACAAACTATTTTGACATTATTCTATTTATCAATCGCTAAAGAGCTATTTGTGGTACACAGCACTTGGAACAGACTGTAAAAGATAAAATCCCTGGTATCAGGGGACATGAATCTACTTGAGAAAACAAACAAGAAAACTAACCTGTGAAAATAAGCTGCCTAATTCAGAAGCACTGACTCTAAATTTAACATAGTATGGTGAAGGAGTGAGAGATCAGTTGGGCCTATAATAGATGAAGAGGTTTTCAAGGAGGAGGTAAGATGAGCTGCTGAGCTAAGAAGCAGACATCACACTTAAATAGGCAAAGAAAAGCATTCGAAGAAAAGAGAAGGTAAGGAATGGCCTGAAACAATATTGACCTATAATGTTGAGGCACCAGTGAGGCTTGACTAGAATGGTAAGAACATAGATGTTGAATACTAGTAGGAAACATGGTTGTCTCCATAGTGTTTTCCATGTATGTAAACAGGTTTCAAAGTAATACATAGTAGTAGTAACTGATAATGAGCTTTAGTAAAGAAGTTATAATAAAAGACATATTTTAAGGAGCTGGTTCTGACGTTGGTATGCAGGCTAACTTTGAGCAGTGATTTCCAAACTTTTTTCCATTAGTGCAGGAATTATTTTTTCCAAAAACAAACCTCCACAGAATCCAATACATAAAACAGATACAAACCTAGCTGGCTTGTTTAAAGCTGTCATGAGAGTTAGACTGTAGCCCTTCTCCTGTCCATATGGATTCTCTCTTATCCCCTGAGGCGATGCTTTGAGGCACCTCTGCTGAACTACAGGTAAAACTAGAAAAGGTCCTGCCAGATCAAGTCCTGAGGATTAGAACTAGAGAGTAGCCCCAGAGGAAATGAAGAGAAAGGAACGAATCCAAGAGTGTTTCAAAGGAACAAACTTTCCCTCCCTGCATGTTATATACAGGAAACAAAGGAAAAGAAAGAGTAAATGAGGATTACCAAAATTTTGACCCAAGAAAATAAAAGACTCATGGTGAACTGGGAGATATTATCAATGGCAGGAAAACCCAAACTGAAGAGCCTGGTACCCAGAAACTAAAGAGACCAATTGGGGCAGGACAGAAAGGTGAAGAAAGTTCCTGTAGTCATCAAAAGGAAAAGTCTGGACAGGCTGGTAAAGCATAAGGGGACTGTAACAGTAGGCAATAAGCAGGCAAACAGCCAGGCTATGGAAATCCAGCAGTGGATGGCCTGGCAGGCAGATAGAGAATAGAGTCCAGAAAATCTGGTAGCAGGCAATAGGCAGAGGTTGAAGCAAGCTGTATGTAGCTTCTATACATACATCTAGCCATGGGGATTGAGTTTAAGAAGCAAGTCACCAATTCCTTAAGAGGTCTGGCAAGACAGTGTTGAACAAGTCAGGACACACATCCTAAAGGAGTCAACATATCAGATGAAGTCCAGGAAAGAGAGGCCGACGCAGCAGAACCAAACTGGTACCCCAAACAACCAGTCACTTCAACTGGTCTGAGATCAGATTAGGACCAGCAGCAGTAGGTCCACTTGATAATGCTAAGCCATCAAACTATTGAAATACTACTCCTTAAATTGTCCCTGAGTAGGACAGGATTGGTCCCAGTGAATGAAAAGAAGACTTGGGCCTGGAAACAATAATAAGCAATAATGTTGCAGAGCTGAGCCTGGAGGTAAAGGTAATAGGTTCAGGTGTGATGGTTACAGGGTTTGGGAGCAGGGAGCCAGGCAGCTAAAACACAGCCCCACAAAAAATCAGTAACAATTTCACCTTATGGGTCAAGTGTCAAGATGGATCAACTTTGAGATACCCCAGATTCATGCCACCTGTGGTTTTAAACAGTATAGTGAAAATAACCTTGGAATTTTATCTGAAAAGTGTGATTCTAATGAAGAACAGACTTCTCTGTTCTCCATTAACCAAAGCGCCAAACTGATTTTTCAAATGGCTTAACAGATCATGAATTGCAATTGTCCAATCTATAAGTTACTAAGAAATAGGTGTAGTAGGAAACAGTGAAAGAAAAACTTTCCACATGCTTGCTAATTAGGTGGATCAGAGAGACACACAATGGTATTCATCATAGGGATGCTATTAATTTTTTTAAAACAACTTATTGAAAGTATATCATTCATACATGAATATACATAAACTATAAGTGTTCAGTAAACATCATGAACTTACAAAACAAACATGCATAACATCATACAGGGCTCCCACACATCACCCGCCCCCAAACACCCTGCATTGTTGTAAAGCCTCTGTTAACAAATCATGAAAGAGCATCGTCAAAGTATTACCAGTAACATAGTCCGTATCTTCCTCCCCTATACATTTTTTCAGGATTTATTTATTTATTTTCTTTTATCCATTTTTACTTCCCCCCGCCCTGCACATTTTTTCTGTTTCTGTTTCCCTTCACTGGGCAACTCTCTGTGTCCATTTCCTGCCCTCTCTTCTCATTCTTCTCCTCCTGTCTTCACTGGGATTTGATCCTCGGAATCTCAGATGTGGGAGGGAGGCATTCTATCGCCTGTGCCACCTTAGTTCCTGGTTTTTCAGTGCGTCTCGTCTTGGCTCTCCCTTGTGTCACTCTCCTGTTACTTCATCATCTTGCTGCGTGGCTCGCGAGGCCTGATGGTGCACCCATGCATGGGGCCTGGCGGCACACCCGCTTGCGGGGCCTAACAGTGTACCCGCAGACAGGGCCTGAGGGCTCACCCGCTCACGGGGCCTGGTGGTGCACCTGTGCGCAGGGCCTGGCAGCGCATCTGTGCATGGGTCTAGTGGCCTATGCACATTCTATATTTTTCTTTTTTTAATTTTTACTGGGAAGTCCCGGGGATCAAAACCAGGTCCCTCCATATGGGAGATGGACGCCCAACCACTCGAGCCACATCTGTCCCCCTGCTATATATCTTAAGGTTGTCCAAAGATACCCAAAGTTACAGTCTTTTCCCATACAGAATGGTCATATAATAAATCAGGCTTAGTTTATCACCAGCATTCTAAAAACCAGACCTAGAGAGAAAAACTAGGTCTGGAGACACATGCATGGTTTCTAATATAGCGAATGTTTAGCCTACCCTGATTATCACAAAATCAGGACAGTGAGAATATGGGATGCTATTAATTTTATGAAGTTTAGAGTTTCTAAAAATCAGTATACACAGTCTCTTGAAAATGAATATAGTTCAAAAACAGGACTAAAATCATGCAAGTAAAATCTATTAGCTGTTTTATGTTTTGATTTGTGATTATTCTCTGACCTTTTGAAAGTATTATTAATAACATGAAAAGTAAGGAGCATGTTTGACATCTGTAAATAATAAAAGCATGTTTTTATACCTGGGCTTCAATATTAGACAAGGCTTGGAAATATGTTTATTTTTATTTTATATTTTCTGCCACATTAATTTTTAATGACTTTATTGAAATATAATTCACAAACAGTACAATTCACCATTTTAAAGTACACAATTCAGTGGTTTTTATTATATTCAGAGAGTTGTGCAACATGACCATTAATTCCAGAACGTTTCATCACTCCAAAAAGAAACCCTGAATCCATTAGCAATCACTCCCCATTCCTGCTCACCCCACCCCTCCAGCCCTTGGCAACCACTAATCCACTGTCTCTATGTCTTTGCTTATTATGGACATTTCATATAAATGGGATCATACGATATGTGGCCTTTTTTGACTGGCTTCTTTCACTTAGCATAATATTTTCAAGGCTCATCCACCCCACATCAGATTTTATTTGTGCGTTATTACCTATTTTTTGCACACGAATACAAGTCAGTTTTTAAGCCAACTCCCCTGTCATGCACACAGTGATAGGCATACACCTACTTACAATTCTACAAGAGTGATATTGTCACATGAGCACCAATTTTGCCCCTCCTCTCCTGGCAAAGGCAGGACATGTTAGGTTAGATTTTCCTAAAGAAACAGTGATGTAATAGAAGAACTTCTTTCTGACCCAGGGCCTGATAGCTGACATTTTATAGAAACGACCACAAATACTGTATTTAATCAAGTATATATTATGAAGCAGTACAGCTCTTAGGAATTTATGTAAATTTATTAAACAGGGCAACCCAAAACCAATTCCATTAAGTTGTATTTTACCTAATAGAGTAGCAGAGCACACATAGATCTTACTTGTTTTTAAGCCTTTCGTTCCAACAAATTAGAAGCTAAAATGTGCTTCCATGTTGGCATCAGATTCATTCAGATGGCCTTCTTTGAGATTTGCACATGAATAGTTAAGAAAATTTTGGAAGAAAACTTTTGTTCACCAGATGATTTCCTGAAAAGCACATGCAATGATGTCTATTTTGCTGCAGCTTTTATTTTACTTTTTATTTTTACAAATTGCCTGGTAACATTGGCCTTCTGTTGCCTTCAAAACAGAAAGGCTAATTCAAGCTGCCATCTCATCAGCACTAGCAGCTTCACCTCACACCCTGATATTATGTAAGCTTGGACCTGCCTCTAAACCCTATGAACCAACCTAATTTGCATCAAACTTTTCATCCTTTGATCTCTCACCATGTTGTTGCTTCATACCATTGAAAAGCCTCAAAGCCTTGGCTTGAATAGTAGCCAAATTCAAAGGCACACAGGGCTGAGCTTGATCCCAAATCCACAGAATAAAGTTCCATTGCAAGCACAAGTCCCGTATGTGGCCCTATGATAACATTCAACTATTAGAAGATTGCTTTATTTCCTTTTATAAGCTATTTTTAATAATTAAATATGATGTAGGACTATAAAGTAATTAGATTAGAATTTAGCTAACATATCGGAACTTTCATACATCTAATTTTAAATCAAATTGTATTATCAAATATTGAGTAGTAATTATGTCTAGGGCATTGTGCTAAGGATAAGTAAATGATACACTATCTCAACAGACTTAGGATAAACTCACAGGTATACAACAGAAGCATATAGAAGGAAGAGAATAGGGAGGGTTTCATGGAAAAGCTTGGATAAGATTAAGTAGGATCCCAAAACTTGGAGATAGGAGGAAAGGATATTTGAAGTAGAGGAAACAGCATGACCAACAACATAGAGAAAGGAAAAATGTAGGCTGAGTTTAGAAACTGATTAGTGGTATATTGGGGCTGGAAAGTAGCTTTTGTGATAGTATAGCAGGAGATAAAACTGGAAAAGCAGAGTGGGGCCAATCTGGAAGACTTTGAATGCCATCCTGAATTCTGAATTTATTTGAGAGGCTATGGAGAATTGCAAGATATACATATATATAAAGGAAAAAACACAATCAGACCTATGATTTCGGAAAATTGCTCTGGCAGTAGTATGTAGGATGGTTTGTAAGATGGGAGACTGGAGTCAAGGGGATAAATTAGGACACCATATTCAAAATCTGTGTTTTTGGAGGATTATTGGGAAATGAGTTATGGTAACTCAATCTGGATGCCAGCTATAAGAACCTGACCTAGTGTAGATATCCAAGATAGTCCAGAGAAGGAAGAGCAGGAAGGATGAGCCAAGGCAAAGTCTGCTAAGAATAACCAAGAGTCAAAAGCTTGGAAAACCAAAAATAAACAGAGTGCAAAGGACTAAAATCTCCATTAGATTTGCTTATGGATCCAACTGTTTGTGATTAAATCAGGATCATAGTGAGAAGTGGTCTTAAGGAAGCGAAGAGAATCAAGGGTAAACAGCCTGGAGACATCTATAGCTTAACTTAAACTTAATTGGTTGATGGATATTTTAGTTTCGTAGCCTGCTTAAAGCAAATACCATGAAATGGGTTGGCTTAAACAGTAGGAATTAATTAGCTTGCAGTCTGAGGCAGAGAAAATGTCCAAATCAAGGCATCATCAAGGCAATGCTTTCTTCCCGAAAACCAGCTACCAGAGGTTCTTGGCTCCTGTCACATGACAAGACACATGGTGGTACCTGGTGGTCTCTCCTTTCTCTTCTGGGTTTCACTGCCTATAGCTTCTTCCTTCTGTGGCTTTCTATGTGTACGTGTGTTCATTCATGGATTTCTCTCTCTCTCTGTATTCATTCCATTTAGAAAGGATTCCAGTAAGAGGATTAAAACCCATCCTGAATAAAGTGAGTCACACCTTAACTGAAGTAGCCTCACCAGAAAGTCCTACTTACAATGGATCCATACCCACAGGAATGGATTAAATTTAAGAACATGTCTTTCTGGGGTACATAAAGCTTCAAACCATCACACTCCACCCTGTGGACCCCAAAAAGACATGTTTTTTCCATGTGCAAACACATTCATTCCGTCACAATATCCCAAAAGCCTTAAATCCTTTCAGTAGCAATACTAAGTACAAAGTCTCATTCAAATCCATTATGGGTGTGGTCTGTCCTGGGGTACAATTCCCCTCCATCTGTCGACCTGTGAAACCTAAAGGACAAGTTATCTGCTTCCAATATACAAAGGAGAGACAGGCATACAATAAACATTCCCATTGCTATAGGGAGAAATTGGAAGGCAAATGGGTCACAGGTCCCAAACAATTCTGAAACTCTGCAGGGCATGCTCCATTAGATTTCAAGGTCTGAGAGTCATCTGTGGAGCAATGTTTTGTCCTCCAGTTCTGATGGAGTGGCAGCCCCAACCCTTCCAAATGCTTGCACAGCAGTCATGCTTTCCCCAAACACTGGGGTCAAGGCTCCGCCCTCTGAGAACACTGGGGTGATGGCCAGACTCTCACAATCCCCAGGGAATAGGTACTAACCTCTGAGAACATTGAGGTTGTAGTACACTTCTTGAACAACTGAGTGGAAGGCATGCCCTCTCCAAGCTCCAAGGTAGACTCACCCTTTCTACACACAGGGGTGGGCCTGCTCTCTTGGCCTGAAAGATATCTTTGGTCCAGACCTCAGCTTCCCTGATTCTGCCCTTGAAATTATTTTTCCTTCAATCTGTCCCTTTTCTGTCACTTTTAGTTTAGTTTGGCAGTGGTTTAGTTTATACAGATCTCACAAAAAACACCTTGTCAGTTTTTCATGTAGTACACAGGGGTCCAAACCACCAGACAGTAGGACTTTTCACAGATCCTTCCTGGATGACTGCATCTCCAATCCTGGCATGCACTGAAATGGCTGACTAGATCCATGTTCAGTTTAACCTTTCATGGAGCACTATTCTCTGGGGACTTGCTTTCCAGAAGCTCAGAATTTTCCAAACCATCAATTTCTGATTTCTTTGTGCCCAGGAGTTCAGTTCTCAGCTGATCCCTTTCCTCCTGCATTTTACTGTAAGCTACAAGGAGAAACCAGGCTGCACTTTCTACACTTAGCTTTGAAATCTAAGCTAAATAGCCAAACTCATCACTTTCAAATTCTGACTTCCATCTGACATCAAAACTCAATTTTGCCAAGTTCTTTGTCAAACAAAGATTGCCTTTCCTTCAGTTTCCAATAACACATTCATTATTTCTGTCTAAGGCCTCATTGGAACTACCTTTAGCATCCGTATTTCTTCCAACAATCTCTTCAAAGCAATCTAGGCCTTTTCTACCAAGCACCCACAATTCTTCCAGCCTCTACCTATTACCCAATTCCAAAGCTATTTCCACATTTTTGATATTTGCAATAGCAGCACCCTATTCCTGGTACCAAAATCTGTTTTAGTTTCCTAGGCTGCTTAAAGCAAATACCATGAAATAAGTTGGCTTAAACAATGGGAATTTGTTAGCTTACAGTTTGAGGCCATGAGAATGTCCAAATCAAGTCATCATCAAGGTGATGCTTTCTTCCCAAAGACTGGCTGCTGGTGGTCTTTGGCATCTCTGCCACATAGCAAGACACATGGCGGCATCTGCCAGTCTCTCCCTTCTCTTCTGGGTTTTATTGCTTTCAGCTTCTTTCTTCTGTGGCTTTCTCTCTCTGTGTGTATTTATTCCATTTATAAAGGACTCCAGCAAGAGTATTAAGACCCATCCTGAATGAGGTCTTAATCTCACACCTTAACTGAAGTAGCCTCGTCAAAAGGTCTTACTTCCAATGTGTCCATACCCACAGGAATGGATTACATTTAAGAACATGTCTTTCTAGGGTACATACAGCTTCAAACCACCACAGTGGATATGAGATGCATGAGTACGTTGGCTGGTTCCAGGAACTAAAGGCAGTTGATTACATATTTCAGTGTAAGACAAACAATAATGAGACCATGATCTGGGATGTAGACAAGAGAATGGAAAGAAAGGAACAGATTTCATAAGTAAAAGTCTCAGGATTTGGTGACCTGATATAAACAATGGAGGAATGGGAAGGGTAGAAAATGATTCTGAGATTTTAATACAGAGTAACAGGGAAGGTAATAATAATTCAATGTTGATTAAGAATCTAGAAGGAGAAATATATTTGGGAAAAAATGTGATGAGTTAGGCATAGAAGTAAACTTTCAGATATACAGGTGGAGGTATCTAGTAAAGTCATTAGGAATTAGGTCTGGTGTTTCTGAGAAAGGCTAGAGACGGAGAAGAGTATTTGGAGTCATCCACATAACAACATTAGTTGAAGATGTGGGAGTATTTGGGATTACCAAGGAAGAGTATATAAGGTTATGAAAACCAAAGAAAGAAGTTTGTGGAAAGCTCATTTTAAATGTGGACAGGGGAAAGGAGTAATCAAAGGACAAAACCTAACAGAGTTTCTTACTCATGGTAAAATCTGAGATTTCAATACAGAGTGACAGGGGAGAACTGAAGGAGCAGTGCATGGAATGGTATCACTTGGACTGCCCTCCTGAGAAGAATTCTCTTCAAATATTTTAATGCGCTAAACTGCAAGTTTTAAAATACAACAATAACGTGAGTGAAATGGGAGACCAAGTGAGTGAAGGGCAAGAACAGACTCAGGGGTAGATGGTACAAAAGATGAAATCAACTCCAGACCAGAAGGAGCTGCCAGGAGTGGAAGAAAGCACAGAAGTGGTAGAAGAGCAAAAGAAGAAGTGAGTCAGTTATTTCTTATGGTTTAGGGAAGCTCTGATGCTGCTGACAGTCAATGTCATACTACCAGAGAGAAGAACAAATTCATAAGACAATGTATCAGGAGAAGAACAAGCAGCTCTGAGGTTGAGAATGGGGTCAAGGAAAAGGAATATATATATATATATAATGTTATTGATGTTTTAAAATCGTCTGAGTGGGTGCCTTGAAAGAAGCAAGACATGTAGTATAATCCAGGCTCTTGATATTTTATTAGGGAGTATGGCTTATGAAAGAGTCTTATTCCCTATTCTCAGTCCTCACGTGTTCATGGGATTTCTAATACCAATTTAAATCAGTGGATCTATAAGAAAGTAGATATGTTTAAATCTGAATAAGATGGTTTGTGAACTAGCCTTTGCCATAATTTGGATGTAGTCTGATAGGAGGCTTGATGGGTTATCATCAACACAAAGTCTGTAAGGAGAGGAAACTAACTAGGACTGGTAGAGACATAGTTATTTAAGGTCAAGGACCTGAGGGAACTAACTCAGCAGCACAGTTTGGATTGTGGTGGTGGGGAGGGGCAAAGAGGTGGCCAGCTGGGTAAAAAGGCTTGACAGGCTCCACGGTAATGCGAGCTATAGCTGGTGCCTAAGTATCCAAACAAGCATACATTGTTGTGAGGGTTCCAGGCAATAAATGTCTGTGTATTAGTCAGCCAAAGGAGTGCTGATGAAAAATACCAGAAATCACTTGGTTTTTATTTGGGGTAGAACCTTACAGTTACCAGGCCATAAAGCATAAGTTTCTTCCTTCACCAAAGTCTGTTGCCACATGTTGGAGCAAGACAGCTGCCAACATTTGCCAGGGTTCAGGCTTCTTGGGTTCCTCTCTTCCCAGGGCTCCTTTTCTCTCTGGGCTCAGCTCCTCTGGTTCCTCCACAAGGTCAGCTGTAGACTATGAGGCTCTCTAGGCTTTGCCTTTCTCCACAAGGCCAGCTGTGAACTGTCAGGTGAATGGCTCATCTCTTTTCCTGGGGCCTTCTCTCCTTCCTCATCAGAACTCCAACATCAAAACTGCTCCAGCTCTGTCCTTTGCCATGTCTTTTTATCTTTGAGACCCCACCTACCAAGGGGTGGGGCTCAACGCCCTACTGATGTGGCCCAGTCAACACCCTAATCGTAACTTAATCATGCCCAGATTAACAGACCAGTTTACAAACATAATCCAATATCTATTTTTTGGAATTCATAACTATATCAAACTGCCAAACTGCTACAGTCTGTGTTCAGAATCAGGCACATAATGAGAGGTATTAAATCTCTCTGGATGCATCAGTCCCAACTTCTAACCAGAGAAGTAGTTCTCAAACTATTTTCTACCGGGACATACCTGATAGATAAAGATCCTTGGTTCAAATCACCCCTCCTCCACTACTCCTCTGTAAAATCTTTGGCTTGTTGTTTAATTCCACTGTACCTCAGTTTCCCCATCTGTAAAATAGTACCTACTTCAGAGTGTTGACTGAGATTAAATGAGAAATTGCCTGTCAAATGATTAACTCAGGGTATGATACAGAAAAGAGCTTAATAAATTTCAGCTATATTGTGAGAAGAAGTACTTGTTGTGGTTAAGTACTCAGGCTCCACTTTTTATGAGCCTTTGTGACTGTATTAGTCAGCCAAAGGGGTGCTGATGCAAAATACCAGAACTCTGTTGGCTTTTATAAAGGGTATTTATTTGGGGTAGAAGCTTACAGTTACCAGGCCATAAAGCATAAGTTACTTCCCTCACCAAAGTCTATTGCCACATGTTGGGGCAAGATGGCTGCCTACATCTGCCAAGAGTTCAGGCTTCTTGGGTTCCTCTCTTCCTGGGGCTTTGTTTCTCTCCCGGCTCAGCTGCTGTGCTCTCTCCACAAGGCCAGCTGTAGGGTATTAGGTGAACGGCTGTCTCTCTCCCCCGGGGCTTCTGCTGTGTCTATGGAGCCGTCTCTATTCCTCTTTGTTCTTCTGTGTGTTCACTTCCCAGGCTCTAGCTCAAAACTCCAACCTCCCTTCTCTGCTGTTCAGTTTCTCTGTGAGTCTCCATCCACCAAGGGGGTGGGGACTCAATGTCCTACTGATGTGGTCCAATCAAAGCCTTCATCATTATTTAATCAAGTAAAAGTAAAACCTCTGAATCCAATACACTCTAATATGCCCAGAGGAAAAGACCAGTTTACAAACACAATCCAGTATTTCTTTTTGGAATTCATCAATAATATCAAACTGCTACAGTGAGCATGGCCAAATTACTTAACTTTACTGTGCCTTCATTTCCTCATAAGTAAAATGGTGTTAAGAATAATACCTCTGCAATACGTTGCTTTTGAGAATGAAATTGGTCATTAAATGTAAAATGCTTAGTATACTACATGGCAGTACTCAGTAAATATTAATTATTATTATTCCAGGTTATGTGTAATTCCTTGGACTCTTTTTTGAGGTGCAATAAATTGCACATATTACAGTGTACAATTATTTTGACATGTATAAAATCTTGTGCAACCATCACTACAGTCAAGAAAATGAACATATCCATCACCCCAAAAAATCCTCGTGTCCCTGTGTATCTCCTAGCTCCCACCCCAGCCTTGTCCCCAGGCAAACCGTGATATACTTTCTGTCACTATAGATTAGTTTGCATTTCTAGTTTTATATAAATGCAATCATATGATATGTAATCTTTTTGCCCTGGCTTATTTCACTCAGCATAATTATTTCAAGATTCATCCATGTCATTGCATCTTTATTGCTGAACAGCATTGCATTGTATGTTTATATCACAGTTTCTTTATCTATTCACTTGTTGATGGTCATTTGGGTTATTTTCTATTTTGGACTATTACCAAAAAAAACTTCTATTAACATTCATGTACAAGTCTTTGTGTATACATAGGTTTTCATTTCTTTTGAGAAAATACCTAGAAGT